>CM042156.1:99890921-99895921 GCA_023376005.1 Doryteuthis pealeii
TTTTTTATTATACTCCCTCTGTTTCAAATCTTTTATTATACTCCCTCTGTTTCAAATCTTTTATCTGTATTCTTATTTAGTTTTATTAGCCTTTCTAATTTAATATATTTTATTACATTAAAACTTAATTACTTGCACCAGAGGGTGCATATATTTGCTAGTATATATATATATATATATATATATATATATAATATATAATATATATATTTAGTAGTATTTAAGTTTAATGTAATAAAATAGTATATTAAATTAGAAAGGCTGATGAAACTTAATAATACACATAAAAATATTTGACAGAGAGGAGGGAATAATCGATAAGTAGAACAACTCCTGTCTTTCAAACAATTAGAAATCAATAATACTAATCACATATCTATTAAAATCAAATGTTTAATATCAATATTTATTAGACAGCTTTAGTTGGGACCCATAAATTTCTGGGGACTTATTCAAAGTAAATATGTGCACTAAATCAAAAAGCTATCAGCATCACTCTACACACACACACACACACACATACAATCTGACTTATAGGTAAGTGCACCTCTTCCATTTTTCTTTTAAAACTACCAATTTTCTAAAGTAAAGATAAGTATTTATTATTTAAGTGCAATATCATGGAATCAAAACATATAATTAGGGATTATTTATTACCAAACTCTATATCATTGAAACTCTAAGATTGTATAGATATATATAAGAAGTGTACTTATTTTTGGTTATAAAATTTGAGTGCTGTAGTGTTTAATAGTAAATAATATCTAATATCTCTTTGGATTGTATACAGTGTGCTTATAGGTGATAATCTTTCAGTGTGTGTGTGTGTGTGTGTGTGTGTATATATATATATATATATATATATATATATATATATATATATATATATATATATATATATCCTGTTCATATTGTGTATATATCTTAAAATAATATGGAGAAAGAAAACATAGTAGTCATACTTCTGTAGTTCTTAGTAATTTCAAGATTATATATTATTTGAACTAACAAATATATGCACCCTCCGGGTGCAAGTATTTAAGTTTTAATATAATAAAATATCATGTTAAATTTGAAAGGCTAATGAAACTGAATAAGAATTCAGATAAAAAATATTTGGAACAGAGGGGGTATGATTGAAAAATAGAACAACTTTGAAACTAACTCTTACATCATTTTCCTTTACTCCCGTCTTTCATTGGTAAATTTTCCTAATTTAACTATTTAGTTAAGATAGGAAGTAAAGAATAATATTACAGTTATTTCTTCATGTTAATGGAATTCTTTTAAGATTTATCCCCGAGATCTTTGCTCATATTCATTAATATAAAACCAAACAATTAGAAATCAATAATACTAAGCATATATTTATTAAAATAAAATTTTAAAGATCAATATGCAAATTAGCCTTCCAATTCACACTGTAAACCGCTATTTTCTTGTATATATAAATACAATTGCATGTTATTAGTATGTAGATATGGTCAACAGTCTTAATGATGTAAAACAATTTTTGTAATAATTGAGGTTTAAATATAAATAAAATCATGGAGAATGTGATGTAAGATAACTAAGGGAATTGTGACTTGAGTAGTAATATAGTTTCGGTAACAGACAGGAAAACACACAATCTCCATTATAATAAGATATATTTTCGACCCGGTAGATTTAATGCAAATTTTCTTTTAGGCATTATTCATCAAATTTAACAAAGATTTCAAGTTTCATTAAACGTTTCCTGTACGCGAGCGAGCCAGATGTCAGAAATGAAGGCTGTATAATCATTGTCATAAATCACTGGTGTAATATCTCGAGTATATGTACGTTTAACCTTCATTGGTCATTTTCAAGGATGTGGGTACGACAATTATTATATAGCCTTCATCCTCATTTGCAGCATCCCATGACATGACATGGAGAAGATAAAGAAATATATAACAAATGCCCGTTATCAGATCAAAAGATAAACATGCGGAGGCGTATCTATCAATATAAAAGGCCTGAGGGTTCGAGCCGACAACAGTCAGACAGCGGACGGCGCAGAGAGAACAGTGAGTGACCGACGCTCACGGTCCGTCGCGGCCAAGGGCGGTGAGACGCCACCAACCATCCCTTTACCTCAACATCGTCAGTCATCCCAACAATAGTAGTAGTCATTGTCAACGCTCGCCACCCACCGCGCGAGGAAGTTTTTACAATACCCATGTGTTGTGATTTTCTAAGTCCGACTACTACATACTTCGCTACGTGACCATATATATCGCCACGATACTTACACGATTTAGAGTAGCGAAGAAGGCCAGTGCATAACAATAATACCATGAACTGAATCTTAGGTGGCTGGCTGCTCATATTGAGGATAAGATATCACCTTTATCCTTCCTAATCAAACTGGAAGATGGCCGTCGTCACCAGGATCAAATCAGATCTCGTCCCTGCACCATAACATGAACATAAACATGCAAACATCAAAAGAGTTTAAAAGAATCAAAACTGATTCCTTGTCTGTCATATTTAAATAATGTATGCCTACAAGGCTTATACATAGATGTATGAGAAGTAGATAAACAAACGTTGTATTTATGATATGGCTTTTTTGTAGCCGAAAATTTTTGGGAGAATATGTGCTTAATTGAAGTCGTACCTAATTTTGAAAGTTAATTAATAATTAATTAATTAATTAATTAGGCGGGCATACCTATTAAATGTAAGGCGTAAACAAATCGATAAAAAATAAATCTCTGTATGTACATTTCGGCCTATTAGGCCTCATCAGCAGAGCTATAGATAGAAAGACCGCCTTGTGCGTGATTCGAAACCCGACTGTCATACTTGTATATAGTGATCCACAGAAAACGTGTATCGACGTATCATGTCTGCTCAGAGCGGCTAGACTTCGCAGGCTACCTCCGGCTATAATCAAAACCTATCATATTTATCATCAGTCAGAGTTTTAAAGTAAAGTCGTCGGGGTGGCCTAAAGTCGGTATCAGCCAGACAGTGATGGAGTCTATCCCCTTTTTCACTAGCGTTAAACCAAGGAGATTGTTTTGGGGTCAAAAGTGAAGCGCCACACCTACCATAAGCTCCGTACTTTACTGCACAGATCCTTGTGCTACCCATACGCTGAGTTGGCGAGAGTCGGTATCGAACCAGGAACCTTGAGGTCTCTAGGCGGACGCTCTACAGACTGAGCTAACTACATATATACTGAATATTTATTCCTCTTCGTGTAATTATCTACGTTTTCTTTCTACATATTATTTTCAGATATATATATAATATATATATATATATATATATATATATATATATATTCCGGCGAGGGCCGGAATCGAACCAGCAACCTTGTGGTCCCTAGGTGGACGCTCTACCGACTGACCTAACTACATATATACTAAATATTTATTTTTCGTTGTGTAATTATCTACGCTTTCCTTCTACATATTATTGTCACAACACAAACACACACACACACACACACACACACACACACACACACACACACATATATATATATATATATATACATTATTATGGACTCTCTCGTCGATTTTCGACGCATGAGGGTTCACACACACAATGAACACCCACACAGTGATTTGTTTATAATGGTGAAGGCTTGTGTTGGACCATCCACACTTTTGGCACAGTCGATAGAGAAAGAATTGGTGCATCAAAGATTGCCACAAACCAATCAACGACCGACCTCAGGAATTTTGAATTCAGGGTATCCTCTCCCTAGACTGGTTACCTACCCAAGGCTGAAGAGCCAGTCTGCCCTACTATTTAACCCATAGCTGGAGGGAGAATATATGGTTTCCCAAGGGTATTAGCGCTATGTGAAAATGCCAACAGCTTCGTAAGGAATTGAACTCGAATCGACGAATCCATTTCCCATATATATATATATTATATATTATATATATTATATATATCCTCCATATCCATATATATATATATATATATCCTATATATAATTATATATATATATAATATATATATATGTGTGTGTGTGTGTGTGTGTGGTGTGTGTGTGTGTGTTTTGCTATTCACGTCATGGATTGGCAAAAACTCAGTCCAAATGATAATTATCAGTTCTGTTGTCAAACAAGCACGTCTTAAGATGACAGCAAGTGTCATCTTTCGTTCTCTTTTTGAAGCAAGTGTCTGTTGAATAGACAGCCGTGTGAATCCCCAAGATGATCCCTCAAGAGGTCGTATACAAAGCAGCCTCTTACCATTCTTCCTACGTCTCCTCTCATTTCCCCCTCCCCGCTCCCCCATTTTTCTTACTCTTTTCCCGTTTTTCTCGTTCTTTCTCGGCTATATTCTCGCCCTCGACATCACAGCAGCGCAATGATTCGAGCTTTGTCTTTGCGTCATCGCTTTTTATCACCAGCCAAAGGTGAGGAGTCCGATGTCATTAGGTTCGTTTCTCTAGAGATGAAATTGTAAAAGCCAATCTTACGAATTTAATTTATTAACCCCATCTTAACAAAAAAAGCACCCCCCCCCAAAAAAAAAGAAGCAAAAACAAAAAAATAAAGATAACAAAAGCAAACAACAGTAACAAAAATAAGAGATAATAAAGTTTTATCCTAACGAAAGTGTCGGCCACCCTCCAGCCGGAAAAATGGCATTCGCGTTCCCTTGCTCAAAAGTGGTGGCTCGTGTCTGTCTGAAAAAAATATCTCTTTCATTACGTTCAAGTCACAGTTTTAAGTAACTATTTTTTTATGTTTGGTTTGTTTTCTTTAACGGCATACCAACCTCAGTGGGTCATTTAATGCTGATAAAGTTTTGAAATAAATTATTTCTTAATGGATATTCAATTTTTTTCATAGATATATTTTACTATTTAACCTATAGATGGTACCCTAGCCGATATGTTGTCAAGGATATCCATGCTACGAGTAGGTTGAGAGTGATGGTCAAATATGTCTTTTTCAATGATTTTTCTTGATTTTGTTATTTGCAGTTGTAGTTTTGTTATCGTT
>CM042156.1:99909455-99919455 GCA_023376005.1 Doryteuthis pealeii
ATATATATATATATACAATGATTTATGCATACATGAAGCATCAATGAGTGAAGCGATTGCAGTTTAATACCCATTGCAATTGTATCAGCCAAACAACAAAACATCCGATTTAACAGCACGTAGGAAAAGTAGAGAAATGCAAGACCAATATCCCCAGTACTTCTGCCTCTCCACTCTAAGATCATACACCCTATCACTGATTACTCTTAATCCTTCAAATGGATTACAACTGTCCAGATAAGAGGAACATCCCATCATCGTGCAATGTTTATAGGGTGGCAAGAGTTTTAAGGTTTTAAGATTTAAAGTTGGGCTGTGGTTATTCTCGGTGTGTGTACTTAGGGGTTTGCTTTTAACCCCATTGGGTGGTCGCGCTGAAAGGGAAGGAATTCAAGGAACGAAAAGAAAGAGACAAAGACAGAAGGTGGTTTTATGATTTAGGCTTTATTCAACAGTCATAGCCACTCGTGACCCACTTAATTTCTCCTCGTAGTAGTCTTGTCCCAGACAAGGCACAAGTCTCGATGCTCGAGAGATTCTCTTGGCGGTCGGACCTTTGTCTTTTTCCCGCACATGCGCGGAAGGTTCTTCCGATGAAGGCTCATGGGAGTTGGGTATGAAGCCAGAATATTCAGCTATTACAGAAAAAATATTTAATCTGTTATTAAATTTACTGCTAAATAAAAACCATCATCTAATTATTATTTAAAAAAACATTACTATTTAGTTGAAGGTATATATTATGAAGCCAGAATATTCAGCCTTATCCTATGAAGCCAGAATATTCAGCTATACAGAAAAAATATTATGTCTTATCTGTTATTAATTTATTTACTGCTAAATAAAAACCTATCATCTAATTATTATTTAAAAAACATTATTCTATTTAGTTGAAGGTATATATTATGAAGCCAGAATACAGCTATTACAGAAAAAATATTTATGTCTTATCTGTTATTAATTTATTTACTGCTAAATAAAAACCTATCATCAATTATTATTTAAAAACATTATTCTATTTAGTTGAAGGTATATATTATGAAGCCAGAATATTCAGCTATTACAGAAAAAATATTTATGTCTTATCTGTTATTAATTTATTTACTGCTAAATAAAAACCTATCATCTAATTATTATTTAAAAACATTATTCTATTTAGTTGAAGGTATATATATGAAGCCAGAATATTCAGCTATTACAGAAAAAATATTTATGTCTTATCTGTTATTAATTTATTTACTGCTAAATAAAAACCTATCATCTAATTATTATTTAAAAACATTTTCTATTTAGTTGAAGGTATATATTATGAAGCCAGAATATTCAGCTATTACAGAAAAAATATTTATGTCTTATCTGTTATTAATTTATTTACTGCTAAATAAAACCTATCATCTAATTATTATTTAAAAAACATTATTTATTGAGGTATATATTATGAAGCCAGAATATTCAGCATTACAGAAAAAATATTTATGTCTTATCTGTTATTAATTTATTTACTGCTAAATAAAAACCTATCATCTAATTATTATCTAAAAAACATTATTCTATTTAGTTGAAGGTATATATTATGAAGCCAGAATATTCAGCTATTACAGAAAAAATATTTATGTCTTATCTGTTATTAATTTATTTACTGCTAAATAAAAACCTATCATCTAATTATTATTTAAAAAACATTATTCTATTTAGTTGAAGGTATATATTATGAAGCCAGAATATTCAGCTATTACAGAAAAAAATATTTATGTCTTATCTGTTATTAATTTATTTACTGCTAAATAAAAACCTATCATCTAATTATTATCTAAAAAACATTATTATTTAGTTGAAGGTATATATTATGAAGCCAGAATATTCAGCTATTACAGAAAAAATATTTATGTCTTATCTGTTATTAATTTATTTACTGCTAAATAAAAACCTATCATCTAATTATTATTAAAAAACATTATTCTATTAGTTGAAGGTATATATTATGAAGCCAGAATATTCAGCTATTACAGAAAAAATATTTATGTCTTATCTGTTATTAATTTATTACTGCTAAATAAAAACCTATCATCTAATTATTATCTAAAAACATTATTCTATTTAGTTGAAGTATAATTATGAAGCCAGAATATTCAGCATTACAGAAAAAAAATTTATGTCTTATTTGTTATTAGTTATTTACTGCTAAATAAAAACCTATCATCTAATTATTAATTAAAAAAACATTATTCTATTTACTTGAAGGTATATATTATGAAGCCAGAATATTCAGCTATTACAGAAAAAATATTTATGTTTTATCTGTTATTAGTTTATTTACTGCTAAATAAAAACCCAAGTGAACATCTTCTAAGTGTGCTAATTCCATAATCTTTGCAAGTGTAGTATGAGAAAAGACCCGTTTTGTAGTGAACAGCGAGTTCGATCCCTACAGGAGGCTTCATACTTAATACCTACCGATCATCTCCACTCCTTGTTGTCTCTTGTCACCTCCTGTTTCGTCCGATGGTTCGTTTACATTATGTTATCGTTGCCCATTTAAAAATAAGTAAAAGTAAAGTCGTCGGGGTGGCTTAAAGTCGGTATCAGCCAATCAGCGAGGGAGTCTACCACCATTTCACTAGCGCTAGACCAAGGAGATTGTTTTTGAGTCTGAGCTCCTCACTTTACCGCACAGATCACTGTGCTACGCATACGCTGAGTTGGCGAGGACCGGTATCGAAATAGGAACCTTGTGGTTTCTAGCCGAACGCTCTACCGACTGAGCTAAAATATCAGGGATTAATGAGATTCATGCAACATTTCCATAACACGCGCTGTTTTAAAAACAACTTTTCGCCGTTATTCATTTGCATATTTGATTGTACGAAATACTGGATATATTTTTGGGGGCTCACATCAGTCAGGGGGCCGGTGTGCAAATAAAACCGTTGAGGGGGAGGACGCGAAACTGTGCACATTCTCTCCTGATGACCCCAAAACCAAATACATAACAAATCAAAAACAAACATAACAAAATAATCACGGAGTTGAACTTCTTCGCTGGTTTTGCTGTTGGATCGAGGAGCATTCTAGGCTTTCTGGCGAGTTGCAGTTACTTATCAAGTAAGTTTCTTTTTCGTTAATACTGGGATCTTTAGCCTTGGTATGGAAACCGGTTTAGGAGAAGGACAACTTTAAATCAAAAGCTCCACTCAAAAATCCTCTTGTGTCGTATTTAGTTAGTTAATTTCATATAACGCTTGTTCATTGCTGGCAAAGATGTATAGACAATCATAGTAACTATGCAAAAAATGATGTTAGAGTTCTTTTCTATTTGCTGTAATAGAAATTAAGATAAATTAATGTTAAGCCGTCGCTAGTATATATATATATATATTTGTGTGTGTGTGTGTATGAGGGCGTGTATACAAGGTGTGTCATAAAAGTATCGAGATTGAAGCTGTATTTAACAAGATAGAAAAGAACAATGACTGGAATGTTATTTTTTTCAGAATTCAACGTGTGTCAAAAAGTACAAAGAATCTTTTTTTACACACCTTGCACATATATATATATATATTTACCAACTCCTCTGCACGAGCAGGGTGTGACACAAGGACAATTTGTTAAGCGGGGTTTAACAGGTTTGAATTCAGAGTTTTCCTTTTCCTAGACCGGTTGCCTAACCAAGGTTAAAGAGCCCAGTCTGCCCTACTATTTACCCATAGCTGGAGGGAGAGTAGAATTCATACCTTTCCCAAGGATATTAGCGCTAAGTGAAATGCAATTACCACGACCAGGATTTGAACTCGGGGCGACGAGTCCATTTCCTATGATTACATCACGCGCTTCCTTACTTTTTTGACATACCTTGCACATATATATGTGTCAAAAAAGTATCAAGACTTTTTGTACTTTTATATCTGTATAATCTCTCTCTCTCTCTCTCTCTCTCTCTCTCTATATATATATATATATATATATATATATATATATATTCATAGCATTTATATCTAATCTAAAGTAGCGGGAACATGGATTCAACGGCGCCTTGGTCTGAAAATCCCCATAGGCTAGAAACTGTCAGTAACCAGGTGCCGTTGACTCCAAACCAGCGCTACATTAAATTAGATAGAAAAGCTCTAGCCATTATAATAAGCATTGTTTACTTATAAATATAGCACCCATATTATTATTATTATTATTATTATTATTATTAATATTGTTGTTGTTGTTGTTGTTGTTGTTATCAATATCATTATTATTAAAGAAAGAAAGAGAGAAAAAGAAAAGAAGATTTCCCCCTGACTTTAATTTTCGCAATTTCATCATCTAAGTGTTGATTAAACACAGATATGGCGATAACCTGTTTTATATTACGCTCTTCAATTATTAAGCACCCCTTAGTCACGAGACCACATCACGTGACCGCAGGTGTTAATCTTGCGCCAATTGACATAGTAACGATTTTGCCCCGTGGCCACATGTTGTCACTAGTTCTGATGTTTTATTTATATGCAATTTTCTTTTTGGCAATCCAATAATTTTGTACTTTTCATCTCGTCATACTTTGCACGTATTAACCTTATTGTTTTTAGGTTTTAAACTAACGGAAATTCAAGCTGGAGGAAGCGCGTGGTGTAATGGTTAAAGTCATGGGAAAATGGACTCGTCGCCCCGAGTTCAAATCCTGGACGTGGTAATTGCATTTCACTTAGCGCTAATACCCTTGGGAAAGCTATGAATCCTACTCTCCCTCCAGCTATGGGTAAATAGCAGGGCAGACTGGGTTCTTTAGCCATGGCTGGGTAACCAGTCTAGGAGAAGACAAACCTATTGAACTCCGCTTAAGAAATTGACCTCGTGTCGTATCCTGCTCGTGCGGAGGAGTTGGTAAACCTAAAAGAAGGCACATTCGAGCCCTACATGAAAGACAACAACACACCCATCTACATAAACACCTCCTCTAACCACCCACCCTCCATCATCAAACACATTCCTAAATCTATCAGCCGAAGATTATCAGAAAATTCTTCCAACATAAACATGTTAAAAAAAAACAATATAATATACAATAATGCACTTAAAATAAATGGCCACAAACAACCCACCGAATACAACCCCACAAAACTCAAATCAAACCATAGATCCAGAAACATTATCTGGTTTAACCCACCTTTCAACAAATCAATATCTTCAAATATAGGCAAAATCTTCCTCAACCTCATACGTAAAAACTTCCCACCGAACCACCCCTTAGCAAAAATCTTTAATAAGAACAACTTAAAATAAGTTATAGCTGCACCAAAAATATTTCACAAATTATTAAAAGCCACAATAAAAAGGTAGAAACAAACAGCAGCAATCCACCACCCACCAATCTATGCAACTGCAGAGACAAAAACACGTGCCCCTTCAATGGTCTCTGCCTACAAAGGAACGCAGTATACAGGGCAACTGTAAAGTATAACACAACCACCAAGCATTACATCGGAGCAACAGAAGGTACCCTGAAGCAAAGATCTTACACACACAAACTATCATTCACTAATATTAACTACTCAACCAGTACATCACTATCCCACATATATCTGGAGCCTAAAAGACATGAATATTTCCCCCAAGATAAGCTGGGAGATCCTAAAAATTGCACCCACATACAATAAGTCCACAAAAAAATGCCTCCTTTGCCTCCAAGAAAAACTTTCTATCATCACCCACATACCACATTGCACCCTGCTAAACAAAAAATCTGAAGTACTGTCCAAGTGTAGACATGAAAACAAACACCTGTTGTCGAATTTCGACCCATACACTTAACCCCCCACCACTGCTCACACACTACGCACTACCACCTCGGCACTATTATACACATAACATACTGCATCTTCATAACAACAACAACAATCTATCACTACCCAACTCCAACCTCACACACCTGCACAAGAAACGTAAGTAAAGATCCTTCTTTTTCTATGCACCCCAGTACTATATCCAAAACCCCTGAAGAATAACCCACCCCCATCTACCTACATATCCCACACCTTCCCCACCTATTCAACCATCCCACTCTGTCCCTATCTACCTGAATATCTCAAGACGCACCTATTTATCTGCCTCCCACCCCATTCACCTATCTATCTTTCTCAATAAATTTCCACCAACACATACACCCATTTATCAACACCTGTTTATTTCTATCTGATTAGGGTATAATCACTCTTAATTAATAACTCCTCACTATCGTGATAATCAAATAAAACGCCCCATCCCCATTTACCCACACGACCCAGCATCTTTATTGACACGAAATTAGGGTCTACCCATTGACCAGTTTAGGACAACTCGAAATTAGGGACTACCCATTAACCAGTTTAGGACAACTCGAGTTAAACGGAAATAAATATTTCCGAACTTTGTTTATAAAAATCCCAAAAAAATAAACAATTAAAAATCTTACAAGATAGTTACGAAGAAATAATAGTTCATTCAAAGATCAAACTATTCCTTAAGAAAAACCACACCGTTACCTTAATAAATATACGAACCCACCCATATTGCACGCTGCTTTTTAGACAAAAAATACATATGATTACAACCTTACGTTTATGCGTCTACGCACGTTTGAGCGCAAAGGACGCATAACACAAAAATTTATCTAAGAACACATAACAATAAATGTATATATCTATCTATCTATGTGTGTGTGTGTGTGTCTATATGTATATATACGTGCGTGTGTATTCGCGTATCTATCCAGCTATATATATATATATATATATATATATATATATATCCACATAACAATGAAATTCCCTCACCAATCAATCAATCTATCCATCTATCCATCTATTTATCCATCTATCATTCCACCTAAGTCCATCTTCGTCCATCTTCGTCCATCTTACGTAACAGTTCTACCCCCTCTGGCCTACATCTTGTTCCCCGCTTCCTTCTTTCAACCAACCCCACCTTGGTCCTTGTACATATGCATTCGTGTATATATACGTGCTCTTGTATGTTTATGCATGTGTGAGCGTGGGTGTATGCGTGGATGTGTGCGAGCGCATATGTGTGTATATGTGTGCATGTGTGTGTGTGTGTGGGAGTGTATGTGTACGTATATATATATGTGTGTATGTGTGTATATGTATGTATGTGTTTATATACGTGTGTGTGTGTATATGTGTATATGTATGTATATATATATATATGTATGTGTGTGTGTGCATGTGCATGCGTGCTGACGTGTATGCATGCGACTGGATGTGTGCACGCACGCGTGTACGTGTGTATGCGTACGTGTGTGTGTATGTGTGTACGAGCATGCATGGTCGTGTACATGCGCGCGTATGTGCATATGTGTGTGTGTGCATGCATGCATGTATGAGCGTGTGCATGCGCACGTATGTGCATGCATCTGTGTGCGTGCATGCATGTGTCTTTGGGCACATATGCGTATGTATGTTCCTACGTATATGCGCGCGTGTATATATGTATGCATGTATATGTATGTGTGCCTGTACGTGAGCGTGTGAGTGTATGTGCACAAATTTGTATGAGTACGTATATGCGTGTCTGTCTGTGTGTACATGTGTGCGTATGTGCGTATATATGTACACGTGGAGCCCATAGTAGTATGCGTATGCGCTTCAGTATGTATATGTAAGGCTTACCCAGCAAATATAGTGACATGTGTGTGCATATAAATATGTATGAATATTATTTTGTATGCGTGTATATGTCGCGAGTATATGTAACCACGTGCAACCACGTCCGGTTGTCAACGCAACACCTCGTAATAGACAACACCGAAGTTCAAAACACCACCACCCACCCACCCATAATATACAACATTTACAACCTTAAAATTAATATTATTCAACCCCACTCCCCAACCATCACGACCCGTCCGTATACATCATACACGGCCCACGCATCAGATAGAAAGAAAACATGCACGCGCGCGCGCACACACACATACATGTATAGACACGAGCGCTCGCACGTAAGCACTATTAAAATACTGCACACTAACAGATCAACGTATTATGTGTGTGACCAGCCACTACGCGTACACAACCTTTATACTGCCCATAAACACTCTCATACATTCAATTCACCTTCACATACATACACACATCATTTTATCCAATCATACGCATCCCATGTCTATTGAATTTTTTGAAATTTTTTGAAATTTTTTCGATTTTTCTCACATTTGAAACATCTTCACCTGATGAATGCATCGCATGAAACCAATATGGTTGTGAAAAGTTCCTTTGTCACCCAATAAATAGATATGTAAAACCTATATATTTATCTTATTATATTATATATATATATATATATATATATATATAGGGTAAACTATAGACACGTGTTTCGAGGTATCACCTCTCATCAGTATAGTTATACGATTTTTTAGCAGCTGCCTCTGGCTGGGTTCGAGACCCGAACGAACTTACGCTCGCCAAGCCTCTTATATATATATAGTTCAGAATATAGGAAAGTGTGGATAAAAAGCAAATGTATGTGTACCTATGTTCAATAAAGCTGACGAAGCTTCATTCAATATGAGGCGAAATATCCACTAAATTTTTGGCTGTTTTTGTGCTGTTTTTATCCACATATATCCATATATATATATATATATATATATATATATATATATGTGTGAGTATGTATGTATCTAATTACACCTTATGTTTATAATCTTTGTGACGTTTTGTAACCAATATGTTTATATGTTAATTTTTATATGCGATATTATCTATCGCACACACATATTTTTGAGGTTGTGCGTGTTTTTGTGCACCTCTGATTTTCTACATACGCACGTGTATGTGCTTATATGTCTGTTCACTCTTCGCTTCTTTTCTCTCTCTCTCTCTCTCTCTCTCTCTCTCTCTCTCTCTCTCTCTCTCTGAAAGTAATTCAGCGGAAAAACTTAATCCATATGAGTGGCCCTGTCTGTCACCTCTTATAGACGCTTTGTCACTTCATCAAGCGGCCCCAGGGAAGCTTTCGACTTTTATACCGACGGAGACGTGAGCCTCTTTGGCAATTATTTGCATGTCTCTCTCTTCCTCGTTTAATACTACACACAAAAAAAATGGCAGTAAAAGAGTACACCGCCCTGTCGGCTGAGGCGTTAGAATGCACCGACTGCGACTCTGCAGAGGGGTAAGACTCCCTCAATGGGGCCACCTGTTGGCCGTGGGTGGCGACCCGTGATGCTTAAGGATAGAGCCCAGGTGGATGAGCAGTTCATGACATGCAATACTCCACTTTGGTCCTATCTTGGGCTAGACGGGCGGTCGGAGAGGCCCCCTCCGATCAATCGGTTGGTCACGTCAAGCCATAGCACCTATATGATTTTCCCAACCCTATTGCCCTTATGGCAACCCCCAATCCTTTTTATCATATGGGTGCTAGAAGGCGGTGGCTGCAGGTCTACATGTCCTGGGAATGACGTTAAACTCTATCTGATGGTGAGGTTCCAGTTTTGGAGGTTTGGGGAATGTGGAGCACCCCTTCATCACCATTGCTCCCTGGTCAACTCTGACCCGGAGTGGTAATTCCTGTTAGGGTCCCATCTATGGGTCAAATAGAAAAATGTATTTATAAAAAAATTGTATTATCCATTAAGAATTGATTTATTTCAAAACTTTATCGGCATTAAATGACCCACTGAGGTTGATATGCCTTAAAACAAAACAAACCAAACCAAACAAAAAAAAAAATGGCAGTAAAACGGTGTTGTATACCCTTTTCTTACTTCTTACTTCTGGTCCTATTTTTTTCTGGCCGGCTTTGCTATTCTGATCGTCTATCTTGGTCTGGTCTCTTCTAAGGTCTGGACTTTCTTGGGGACTTCGGGTTTGGTTTCTGTTAGGGATTTCTCATTATCAGAAGCCCTGTGTCATTGTTATTTTTTTGGTAATAAACACAAGACTTCGATTTACTTTTATGTTACTTTATTTTCAATCCCCAACCCAGACATCTGCGCACATCCTAC
>CM042156.1:99924455-99930093 GCA_023376005.1 Doryteuthis pealeii
CGAATTCATATCTATCTATCTATCTATCTATCTATCTAATTCAGTATGTTCATATCTATCTATCTGTCTATCTATCTATCTATCCATATATCCGGAACTCTTCTTTTTCGTCTGTTCTTATATAACTTATTCCGTTCTTTATCTATCTGTTTCTATCTGTTTCTATCTATCTATCTATCTATCTATCTATCTATCTATCCTGTGGTGTTTTTTAAATATATATATTGGTCTCATCTATCTATCTATCTATCTAATTCAGTCTTTTCATGTCTATCTATCTATCTATCTATCTATCTATCTATATATCTAATCTATCCGGAAATTCTTTCTTATACAAACTTATTCCGTCTCTTTATCTATCTGTTCTATCTATCCTATCTATCTATCTATCTATCTATCTATCTATCTGTCCTGTGTTGTTTTTTAAATATATACATTGGTCTTATCTATCTATCTATCTATCGAATTCAGTCTTTTCATATATATCTATCTATCTATCTATCCGGAACTCTTCTTTTTTCGTCTGTTCTTATATAACTTATTCCGTTCTTTATCTATCTGGACCTGTTTCTATCTATCTATCTATTTATCTATCTATCTGTCCCGTGGTTTTTTTTAAATATATATATATATTGGTCTTATCTATCTATCTATCTATCAATCTATCCAAGCTTTCAAATGATGTGTGGTGTGCGTCAATACTTCCAACCTATAGAGAAAAATAACCAAATATAAATATGTCAAATTTATTTCGAACACACTGTATATATATGCATGTTGTGTTGAACTCGACGGACAATTCTTGTCTGACAAGTTTCTTTTCTATCCTTTCTACTAGTCTGGCCAGCTTAAAATTGAGCCCTCCTTACCCCTAGATATAATGAATCATCTTCTCAACTGCCATATCTCCTCTCTATCTCCTCTCTCACTTCCTCTCGCCTCACCAAAAGACCTAGCCTTGCCCCCCTTCCTACCCTTCTAATCCAAAACACTCTGACCCATAGATTATATATTTAAACGCCTGAATATTTTGTAACAAAATTTTCTGATGTCTGATGCTGCTGTATTTCTACAGTTGAAATAAATTATTACTTGAAGCGAATTTAAAGTTTTTCTTAATTTATTCTATATATGCGAGGGTGTCTATCCCCTTTTCACCAGCGCTATACAAAGGAGATTGTTTTTGGCGTATGGGGTGTAGCACCACATCTACCATCAGATCCCTGTGCTACTCATACGCTGAGTTGGCGAGGACCGGTATGGAACCCAAACCTTGTGTTCCTAGTCCGATGTTTTATCGATTAAGCTAAAGCGGCATCTCACTGTCTCTATCTCTGTCTCTCTCCCCCCCTCTCTCTCTCTCTCTCTCTCTCTCTCTCTCTCTCTCTCAGTCTCTGTCTGTCTATATACATATTAAATACATAGATGGGACCTTAACAAGTTCAATTACTCCGGGCCAGAATGGACCTGGAATCAATGTTGTTTAAGGGGTACTTTTCATTCCCCAGAGTTCCAGAATCGAAACCTCACCATCAGATAGTTTAACGTCATACCCAGGACATTGAGACCCTAAGCCACCGCATTCTGGCACTGTTATAGGCAATATAACCTATGTACATAAATAGAATGCGCCGACTATTACTATAAGTCGCAGGGACAATTGTGACTGACTCGCGTTGCTTGTGTCCCAAACACAAGCAACGCTAGTCAGTTCGCAACTGAATGGTTGGACGCAACTCCACTTTCTTTTCTGTAATTTCTACTCATTTTTGTTCAATACATTTGTATCCATTTCACCAGTCGTTTGTCTTTTTTTTTTACCCTTAAAACCCCCACAACAGGCACATATATGATAAAAAATTGGGGCTTGCCATAAGCGTAATAACATTGGGAATCATATAGGTGCTAGGGATTTACGTGGCCAGCCGATTGATCGGAGGTAGTCTTTCCGACCGTCCGTATAGTGCTGTCTCTCAGTGTATGTCTGTCTCTCTCTGTCTGTCTGTCTCTGTCTCTGTCTGTCTGTCTGTCTGTCTCTCTCTCTCTCTATATATATATATAAAGAGAGATACAGAGGGAAAGAAGTGGGAGAGATTTCACATATACACATATATTTTCAAACATCCAAAGAACGCTAGTTTTTCATTCAAGAATTCTTTTAAAAATAGACTGACCGACCAAGGAAAAGACACTCGCAGTCTTTTTATTCTCTGTGACAAATTTATTTTTCCTCAAATTTACAAAAGCCCTGATGAAGATCTATTAAAACAGATCGAAACGCTGCAGCTTTGGCGAAATAAACATCACTCGTTTTATGAACTTGTGTTTTTTTTTCAATTTTTCACTATCTTCACTTCCACTTTCTCTTCACATATGTATTACTGAGACTTTTGCTCATATTAAAATAAAATTAGAAAGACTAATGAAACTAAATACGAATGCAGATAAAAAGATTTGAAACAGAGGGTGATATAATCGAAAAGTAGAACAACTGATACTTATTGTTCCATCATTCCCGTCTTTCATTGCTAAATTTTCCTAATTTAACTATTTAGTTAAGATAGGAAGTAAATAATAAAATTACTGTTATTTCGTCTTGTTAATGGATTTCTTTTAAGATTCATCATATTCATTAAGATAAAACCAAACAATCAGAAATCAATTATAAAATACCAAGTATATATTTATCAAAATCAAATTGTTGAGATCAATAAGCAAATTAGCCTTCGCGGTAAGACTGTAAACCACTATTTTGTTTTATATATAAACACAATTACATGTTATTAGAGTGTAGATAAGGTTAACAGTATTAATAATGTGAAGTAATTTTATTAGTAATTGAGGCTTAAATAAGAATAAAATCATGGCGAATGTGACTTAAATAAAAAAGTAAAGTCGTCGGGGCGGCCTAATGTCGGTATCAGCCAATCAGCGAGGGAGCCTATCCCCTTTTCACCAGCGCTAGACCAAGAGATTGTTTTTGCATCTGAGGTGGAGCGCCACACCTACCATCAGTTCCTTACTTTACCGCACAGATCCCTGTACAACTCATAATGCTGAGTTGGCGAGGATCGGTATCGAACTAGGAACCTTTTGTTTTCTAGCCGAACGCTCTACCGACTGAGCTAACCCGGTGACGTAAATAACTAAGGGAATTGTGACTTGGTACTGATATGTGTGTGTATGTGTGTATGTGTGTATACGTACACGTTCGTTTCCTGTTCTATCCGAGATGATTGAATAGGTCCTTGATTATGTATCCACAAAAACAAGTTTGTTGTAGCGCGCAATTATTCTAATTAATCTTCAAGCAAATCAAATTCAATTAATTTTCCTCGTAAAATAATAAATGTTCGGTGGTCTTCATCAATTTCCCGTCCGTCGAACCAGATGAATGAAAAGATGGCTGAAAAGAATGGCGCGAGTCTTTCGTCGAGACGTTAACGCGTCACGACAGAATGCGCAAGGGCGTCCATGTTTGATCCGCGTTCGCTCTCAGTGCTTCCGATTGCGCAACGCTTAGAAAATGAAATTAAGCAATCATCAATTGTCGATTTCTCCACGGCTTAATTCACTTGCATAAACATTTTTTATTTCGTCCAGTGAATAAGCCGCATTCACATTATTCTACATCTCACATCGCTTTCCTGCATTCATCAGATTATACGGAACAAGACAATGTTTCTAAAACATTGTTATTGATCAGACTGATACTGTTAAACACTTCTATGTATATATTAACTGAAGTGTTTAACCGGTATATATATATATATATATATATACATATAAATATATATAATATATTATTATATATATAATATATATAAATATTCGAAACAGTTTACACGGCGCAGGACAGCCGAGCCGTTTAACATCACGGAATTAGCCGATTGAACATCACGAGGAAAAATTTGAAATATACGGCGTTCATCAACCTCTCTAAACAAACAGAAGATCTACAATATCGCCGGTCGAAAGTACTATAAAAAAAATCATCCTATACTTTCAAGTATCTTTCAACTGTTCAATAACTCTGAAGCATGGAATTTTACTTCGAAAGATATTTAGTTTTGAAAAAAAAGAAAAAAAGGTTAAATAAAATTCAACACATTCTGGGCATCTGTAAATGCCTTTCAAAATCTTTATATATAGTATATAATATACTATATTATTATAATATATCATATATATATATATAATATATATGAAATAACGAATTTATAAATTGTTGTGACCCTAAGCCTATATAAAGTTCTGAAGCACGTCATTTAAAATGTACGTAAGGAAAATTGACCAAAACACACACGCACATGCTGTGAATTACTGGTGTATCAATATATTGTTCTGTTGAAGGTTTCCATTTAATATTGAAAAGCATTGGATATTCATAAAAAGTGAACAAAAAACAGATTCTCATTTTTCCTATGCTTCCTATATCAATCAAAAACGGTTCACAAGAACAGTACTATTGACACAACCTAATACAGTTTATAAAAGATCATACGTACACTCAACACACCCACACACACACACACCACACACACACACACATAATATATTAATAATATATATAAAATGTCTGTTCTAGGTTCCAACGGTGAGAAAATTTAATATTTATAAAAAGAGGTCCGCCAAAACATGTATCTTTCTCAGAAAAATGTTTTATTCTTACACAACGCAAACACGTGTTTCGATATTCTGATATCTTCTTCAGGCATTGATCAATACATTATTATATACATATATATATACATATATATATATATATATATATATATATATATATATATATATATATATGAGCAGTTTCATAATTTGCTTGAAGCATTGTGTTATGTATGGTTAGGAGGTAATTAGAAGGCCGATCACAATCAGTTTGGAATAAATAAAAAATAATAATACGTAACAATGGTGGTGTGTGTTGACTATTTTTTTAATATTTCTGAAATTCTTCGATCAACCTCCTTTATCAAAAGAATTGAACTGAAGCAGTACAGCTATCGCCATTTCTTCCTAATGAATTTGTTTTGTTTTTCTTTTGAAAATGAACGTTAGTTTTTTAAAACTAACCTGTATTCCCGTGTGAGCGTGAATGCGTTTATTTTTATTTTCTATTTCTTTTTTTTACGTGTGCGTATGTTGTAATGCGCGGGACATTGAAAACTGCGCTGTCTGGCCTGTGAACGTTCTAACTGTATACCTAGCGCGGATGTTTGTACGTGGTATGTGCGAATGAAAAAGTGATATTTGGTTTGTGCGTTTCTCTGGTGGCATCTTTAATCAATTTAATCATTTAAATTATTAATATTTATTATTATTATTAATATTATCATATTTATTGCTTATTTACTTATTTTATACTAATTCAATTTACTTTTTTATATTTATATAATATTTTTAAATATATATATAAATTATATAATATAATATACTATAAATATTTAAGCTTGTATTTAATTTTTATTTTTTCCTAACACACTAGCTGTGCAAATGGCTTGTACGCGCTGTTGTGTATGTAGTGGGCGAGATTGGGCTTATAGATTTGAGTGCGTGTTTCGTATAGTCTTCTCGTTGTAGATTGTTTCATTAGTAACAGTCAATATAGAGGCTCCGAGAGACGAAATTTGAATCTCTCTTT
>CM042156.1:99945193-99950193 GCA_023376005.1 Doryteuthis pealeii
ATATACTTTCTTACTTCTTCTTACTTCTTACTCAGTCGTCTATTCTTCAGGCCGGATCTGGTATATCTTCTAAGGTTTCGTCTGGTCTTCTATTGAGGGTTCCGTGTCTGGTTCTGTTGGTAGGGATCATTCCTTATCAGAAGCCTTGTGCTATTGTTAGCTTTTAGTAATAACAACAAGACTTCGATTTACGATGATGTTACTTTATTCGTAGAACCCCAGACCAGACAATCATGCAGTGAGCTCACATCTTGCTAGCTTCGCTTCTAAGTTCTAACTCCTAACTGTCACTGCAACTAACTGAGTTGCTTACTCCTTAAACCGGAAGGGCTTCTATTGCCTTCGGTTCTCACGTTCCATTCCCAGAACGCAAGGTGAGAGTGAGGTCAAACGCTGTCACTCACTCTCAAGGCCATCAGCTGTACTGATCGCCATAAGGATTTCTATACTACCTTAAAAAGATATTAGGGATCCATAATAATGTAACACACGCCGAAAGAAGAAAAAGCCAAAAATCAGGGAATTAACTGCATTTAATGAAATGTTTAGTGTTGATATATAATTGAACAAAAGATATAATGCACCAGTTATTTTATTCAAAAAACTTTTAGATTTTTTCAGGTCAGTTAACTATAAACCACGTATCTTTGAGAATCTGTGTTACGCCTTAAATATACGTGGCGCAAAAAATTCAGAGGAGCTTACATTTTTATATTAACATACTCAACCTCGGTTTAGCTTTGAATCGCAAGGTTTTGAGCGATACCGGTCCCCGCCAACTCAACGTATGAATAGTACATATTGTTCTATATGATATGTGCAGTAAAGTAAGGAACTGAAGGTAGGTGTGACGATTCATCCCAGCAAAAACAATCTACCTGGTCTAGCGCTATCGAAAAGGGGATAAACTTCCTCGCTGCCGGGCTGATACCGACAATAGGCCACTCTGCCAACCTTACTTACTTTTTATGCCAGTTTAAACAAGATCTTCTTTTGCGATGTACACACATAATTTACAATTACCCCCCCCCCGTAAAAAAACCTTTAAATGAAATTAAACATATAACAAAACTGACAGTTTTATCCCCACAACCCAAATATTAAATTGAATAGAAAGGCAAACAGATTTATCCAGGATACGAACTCGGTTCGCCGATTCCATTTTCTATGACGATAACCGTTAAGCTAAGCAAATGCGCAATCCCTTGACCTAACAGGGTTTGTGGATATAAGGGTTTTAGTGCTTCTCACATAGGATGTTACTGTCAAGTCATCTTGAAAGCACCGGTTCCCGCTAGATCACCGATGTTAAGCAGCTATTTGCCTGTTCAATACTAACATGGGTGACCATTAACAGGTACTGTAAGCAAGCTGATATCAAAATGACTTGATTCGGCATTAAATCACAAGATGTTTCAGTATCAATTACGGAAGCATCCTGTTGTGGACTAGCCTGGCGTACCTTGCGTAGAGAATGAATGCACTGGTCCAGGACTATTTATCCACAGCTGTCTTAGAACATCAGGCTGATTGCCGAGCCATCAAAGGCCCTTTGGGACCTGCTCCAGAGCGCTTCGGCCTCTGGAGTGGCTTGGTAATAAAATTAACAGCGTCGATCCCAGGGGGCTATCCGCTCAGGCAATGCCGAAGGGATCGACACAATTTTTGTTCTTTCCCACCCATGAGCTTAGGCTTGTGGGTGGACCAACATTAAAACGAGGCCTTGTGCCCAGCCCATACAAGTGGGGTATGAGGCAAATACATCAAAGGCCCTTTGGGACCTGCTCCAGAGCGCTTCGGCCTCTGGAGTGGCTTGGTAATACAATTAACAGCGTCGATCCCAGGGGGCTATCCGCTCAGGCAATACCTGTCTCCTTGATTTAAAGGGGCAGGGCTGGATTTATTGATCAGCGCCTGAGGCACCCCCTTGAGGGGGAATGCCGAAGGGATCGACGCAATCTTTTTGTAAATTTCAGAACTGTCATCTTGGTCTCTAAAGAGAAGGGCATCTATTGAGTGCAGGTCCTCACCACTTAGAGAAACAAACCGAACATATGTGACACTCTCTTCTGAATCATAAATTATCTTGAGGAAAATACAAGTTTATATTTTTAGATGGGAGGATCATTTTGTTTTGTTATCACCCTAAGATAATCCAGCCGCGTGTTTCTTTCTTTCTTTCTCCAATAAACAAAATCTGCCTTAATCTGTTTAAGTTTTGAAAGTTTTTTCTTTTTTCTTTCTATCTTTCTTACTTTCTTTTTTCTTTCTATCTTTCTTTCTTTCTTTCATTCATTTTTCTTTCTTTCTTTCTTCCAATAAAAAATGGTTTTACCACTGTCTACATCTCTTTAAGTTTTGAAGGTTCTGTCTGTATGTCTGTTTGTCTGTCTACCTTTCTTTCTTTCTTTCTTTCTTTCTTTCTTTCTTTCTCCTATAAAGAACATCTGCCTTGATCTCTTTTAGTTTTGAAAGTTCTTTCTTTTTTCTTTCTTTCTATCTTTCTTTCTTTCTTACATTTTTCGTTCTTTCTTCCGATAAAAAAACCCTGTCTACATCTGTTTAAGTTCTGAAGGGTCTGTCTGTCTGTCTGTCTGTCCTTCTTCTTTCTTTCTTTCTTCTTTCTTCTTCCGATAAAAAAACCCAACCTACATCTTTTTGAGTTTTGAAGGTTCTTTTTCTTTCTTTCTTTCTTTCTCTAATAAACAAAACCTGCCTTAATCTGTTTAAGTTTTGAAAGTTCTTTCGTTCTTTCTCTCTTAAAATCCTGCCTACATCTTTGTAAGTTTTGAACGTTCATTCTTTCTTTCTTTCTTTCTTTCGTTATTTCTCTCTTTCTACTTCAGTCCCGTTCTTTCTTTCTTTCTTTCTTTCTTTCTTTCTCTTTTCTTCGGATAAAAAATCCTGTCTACATCTTTGTAAGTTTTGAAAGTTCATTCTTTCTTTCTTTCTTTCTTTCTTTCTTTCTTTCTTTCGTTATTTCTCTCTTTCTACTTCCGTCCCGTTCACGTTTATTTGTATCGTGTTAATCATCTTAGGGTACCTTTAAGCAGAAACAAAGGCAGATGTCGGACTTCAATCAAGGAAGGTGTAGAGCAGGGGGAGGGCTCACACTCACACACACACACAAAAAAAAACATGGATGACGTATAATACAAATTGACAGTGATATGAATCTTAATATTATTTGCCCGTGTCGGAACGCGGGGGCAAGACCACCTGCCAACCCCCATCCCCAACCCAACGATACTCCGAAAACTCCCTCCTCCCCATCCAGTGCTTATACACACGTCTACATAGACAAAAAGCACTGGGATGCATACATGCAAAGAGACAGATAAACAAATGCACTTTTACTGGGACCAACGAGCAGTTAAACACTAACGCACAGAGACCCCACCACTACCGCCAACAATATGTTATTGCCCGGCAGACACAGACACACAAACATACACAAAACACACGGAAATATACAGAGACACACTTAGACATCTTATTATAGTGGAGATTGTGTGTTTTTCTGTCTGTAACCGAAACTATATCATTACTCAAGTCACAATTCCTTTAGTTATTTACATCACATTCTCCATGATTTTATTTTTATTCAAACCTCAATTATTCATAAAATTATTTTACATTATTAATACTGTTGACCATATCTACATATTATTAACATGCGATTGTATTTATATATATACAACAAAATAGTGGTTTACATTGCGAACGGGAAGGCTAATTTGCATATTGATATTAAAAATTTGATTTTAATAAATATGTGCTTAGTATTATTGATTTCTAATTGTTTGGTTTTATCTTAATGAATATGAGCAAAAATCTCTCCAATACATCCATTAGCAATATTAACAGTAATTCTATTCTTTACTTCCTAATTTAACTAAATAGTTAAATTATGAAAATTTAGCAATGAAAGACGGGGGGAAGAAAAAGCAAGTTTTAGTTGTTCCCCCTCTGTTTCAAATCTTTTTATCGGCATCTTATTTAGTTCCATTACCCTTTCTAAGTTAACATAATATTTTATTTCCTTAAAACTTAAATACTTGCACCCGGAGGGTGCATATATTTGCTAGTAAGAAATAAGAAAATAAGAAATAAGTAATAAGAAATTTATTAATCAATAGTAGTACAAATTATTAAAAAAAATATAAGTAAAAAACACTTTATTGGTTTAAACTACTATTGAATGGAGGCCATGCCTAATAGCGTGAAGCTAATCCCATGGACATGACCACCCTTGGACGCTCACAGGAAACAATACATGAAACACACAACGTAAACATATACATATATATCATGAGACAAATTAGCCGTGTGAGAATCTAAATGCAAATCTGTTGTTTATAAGAGGCAATAAAATGATTTTTCAAAAGTGTTTTAAGGACAAAATAATTTACTGAAACAAGCTTCATCTTTTCTTTATCAAAAAATAACGACTGAACAGTATTCCAAGAATTAATTGCATTAAAACGAATCGAATTATGCCCAAAACTAACAGTGTTGATGATAGGGAAATTAAGCAAACCAGATTGGTCAGCACGAGTGACATGAGCATGGGTGAAGTCAATTGCAAAAGCATTCTGAACAGAAACAGGCATTTTATTGTGGAATAGTTTATGTAAGAACAAAATATTTTCACAATGGACCATATCAGAAAATTTGAGAATCTCCAAATTTGCATACAGGTTGTTAGATGATGTCCTAGGAGGCACAAAGGACATAAGTCTCACAGCAAAGTTTTGAATACACACAGCCATACACACAGATATATACACAGACACATACACACTCTCCAACGAAGACACACAAAAATGCAGATTCAAATATATTCAGATGTCCTGGGTATCCCGTTAAACTATCTGATGGTGAAGTTCCAGTTCTGAGAATGTGGAGTACCCCTTCTTCACCATTGCTCTCTGACTCGGAGTGGTAGTACCTGTTAGGGTCCCATCTATGAGTTAAATAGAAAAATGTTTTAATAAAAA
>CM042156.1:99955193-99977693 GCA_023376005.1 Doryteuthis pealeii
TATATATAATACAGTATGATGAAATCACACATCGTTGGATATTTAATCTGAATCTATCTGTTTGGAAATTATTGTGTCCCCTTTTCAGTTTAACTCTTCAACTTGGTGCATTTTAAATAATCTGACACACACACACACACACACAACACACACACACACATACACACACACACACACATATATATATATATATATATTATATATTATATATATATCCGAGAAGAAAAAATGGATATGAAATCCGACAGTGTAAGGAAGTATATACTTTAGAAAAAACAACAAAATTAAGTCAAAGATTACCTTACAGATAGCCGACACTAAAGCGTTTCGGTTTTAACAAAAACCATCAATGGGACTTAACATAATAAAATTGATTCATACGCAAACCCATATTTGTTAAAATTAAACTTTTAATATCAATATGGAAATTAGCCTTCCCGTTCACACAAATTGCGTCGATCCCTTCGGCATTCCCCCACAATGGGGGCGCCTCAGGCACTGTGCTACTCATACACTGAGTTGGCGAGGGCGGGTATCGAACTAGGAACCTTGTGGTTTCTAGCCGAACGCATAAACACGCAACACGAGAATACAGTTAAAAAACGCACACATTTAATCATTTACAGAATTTCGATCATTTAAAAAAAATCTATTTCATTTACCTGACGAATGCGTTAGCAGGAAACCATTGGTTGTAAATATTGTTCCCATGTAAATAAATAAAAGCTAAACCTAGTAGTAAGGTCAAAGCGCACTGACGAGACATTATACGTCGAAACATTACTATATTCGGCTGACTATATATATATATATATATATATATATATATATATATATATATATATATATATGAAAATCTTATTGGCTGATGTGTTCATTAGATAGAGAAAGTCATATCAGCTGTTGATGATTTTTTTTTACCAATGGGATCCAAGCACTGCAACGCCATGGGAAGAATTGTGGTGAACCACAAACGCGACAAATTTCTCTGAATTTTTGAGATGATAATTAGTATTATTTTGAGATTGATAATTAGTATTATTTTGGTTATTCGGAATATTGTCCTAATCTTTATTGTTATCTGTACAACGTTTCGGTCGATGTGCCCTCCGACCTTCTTCGGGTATTTCTTGTCGTACTCGGCAACCTTCTCGAACTCAGGAACCTCCTTTTCCAATTGGACACATAGCATATTGGATAAAGATGTTGAGTTAAGACAGTTCTAAATGTCAGTTATCTCTAGATTGCAAGTTCAATTCTGGTCAGGGGCAGCAGTAACATAGAATAATAATTAATATAGTTTAACACCTGTAACGCAGCTATGGTTAGCGGAATGAGAACAGGATACCCCCGTGGATTGAATAAAGGGTTGGGTTAAAAGTTCCGTGATGGCTCCCGATTACGACAAGAAAGTTCCCGAGTTCGAAAAGAAGGTTCCCGAGTTCGACAAGAAATACCTGAAGAAGGCCGGGGAACATCGGCCGAAACGTTGTCCAGAAAATAGTCCGAATAGTCAAAATAATACTAAACGGGGCCAAGTTGAAAAATTAACCCTCATTTGGTCACATTTCATGAGAGTATCTTGGTCAGCCCATGAACTTTTCGCGGTGTTATATCTATAGCATGCCACATTCGACCAGCGATGGTCGGAGAAACAAAAAACCGAAATATTGCCGTAAATGCAACGGATATAGATATATTAGCCCCAATAAATCCCTGAATTTCGTGAGGACGCTACACCTCACAATTTACCGTAATTGTTTGCGACAGTCGCGCTCATGTTTGTGTATTCAGAGATGCGAGGTTGTGACATTTTCAACCAGCTGCAGGGCCTTCACACCACCTCCCCCTGGACCCACAAAAAATGGCGTTTCAAAAGATTGTACACCTGATTTCTTAATCGGCTCATCAAAAAGAAGAAGAAGAAAAAAAAAGGACTCGTGTTGAGAAGAGTTTAGTCTAGACACCTAGTCATATGACGAGCAGCTGACTATCACATTGGGAGGGCCTCAAAATCACATGTACGAGACAGAGGGAGAAGAAAAAAAAAGAACACAGGGGAGTGAGGAAGGGGGTGAAGGTGGACAACCCTGGGGGGAAGAGGGGGGGAGGAAATGTAGTAGATTGTGCTAATTGGGATGACAGTTCCTAATAGGAAGAGACAGAACGGAAAAGAAAAGAAAACTTCTCTTTAGGTAGGTGCGAATGATGTAATTTCGACACGTGGAGGACTCGACAAATTTGCACTACTGGATCGTCAAAAGAAACATGATCAGGATTTAAAAGTTTGAAATATATATATATATAATATATATATATATATAATATTCATTCATTTTTTTCATTAATTCTTAACTATATATATATATATATATATATATATTTATATATATTATAAAAGTAATTGGTAATTTGCTTGAAGCATTGTTAAGTGTGTTATAAAATAATAAAATTCGAAGGCAATATAAGCAAACTTAAACAAGCAAACTTATATAAGCAAACTTATATAAACACGTGGTGTAATGGTTAGGGTCATGGGAAATGGACTCGTCGCCCCGAGTTCAAATCCTGGACGTGGTAATTGCATTTCACTTAGCGCTAATACCCTTGGGAAAGGTATGAATCCTACTCTCCCTCCAGCTATGGGTAAATAGCAGGGCAGACTGGGCTCTTTAACCTTGGTTAGGCAACCAGTCTAGGAGAAGGAAAACTCTGAATTCAAACCTGTTGAACTCCGCTTAAGAAATTGACCTTGTGTCGTATCCTGCTCGTGCGGAGGAGTTGGTAAATATATATATATATAAGCAAACTTAAACAAGCTATACATTTTATACAGCACGTTTCAAATTCGGGGCCCAAATGGTTCAGATGAGCCATTAATTTAGCCAATGGTATTCATCTCGTTTTGCATCTCTTTCTCCCCCTCCTCTCTCTCTCTCTCTCTATATATATATATATATATATATATATATATATATATTAGTGAATGATATATATATATATATATATAGGAAAGGCATCGGCGACCACAAACAGACTATCAGTAATATGGAGATCCGATCTCACTGACAAGCTAAAGCAACAATTCTCCCAGGCTGTGGTTATATCAGTGCTGCTGTATGGCTGCACCACCTGGACCCTAACAAAGCACCTCGAGAAGAAGCTAGATGGTACCTGCACAAGAATACTGCGAGTAGTCCTGAAGAAGTCATGGAAGCAGCACCCCACAAAGAAGCAACTATATGGTCACCTTCCCCCATCTCCCAAACCATCCGGGTGAGACGGACGAGGCAGTGCTGGAGAAGCGGGGATGAGCTCATAAGCGACGTTCTCCTGTGGAAGCCAACACATGGACATGCTAATGTAGGACGCCCGCTAAGGACCTACATTGACCAACTATGCGAAGACTCGGGATGCTGCACAGAGGACCTCCCAGGGGCCATGAGTAATAGGGAATGTTGGTGAAAGATTGTCATGGATATCCGTAATGCGCGCGCGACATGATGATGATGATGATGATGATGATGATGAAACATATCTAACGTTGTAATAAATAGATTCACATACTGTGGTATATCCACAGGTCGTGATAGTCAATATTATTATTGTACCTTATCTCAGTGGCGTACCTAGCGCAATTGCGGATGTTCATTTGGTCGTCCTTATACAGAAGTGCTGTCGGCGTATTCTACAGCCCCACCCGACAGGGCGGGCCCACTTTAAGAAACCTTGGTCTAGACGAATATTAAACGAACCAGTGCCAATTTAAAAATAAAGGAATTTAAAAATAAAGCAATTTAAAAATAAAGCAATTTAAAAATAAAGCCAATTTAAAAATAGGACGCCCGCTAAGGACCTACATTGACCAACTATGCGAAGACTCGGATGCTGCACAGAGGACCTCCCAGGGGCCATGAGTAATAGGGAAAGTTGGTGAAAGATTGTCATGGATATCCGTAATGCGCGCGCGCGACATGATGATGATGATGATGATATATATCTATATCTATATCTATATCTATCTCTCTCTCTCTCTCTCTCTATATATAATATATATATATATATATATATATATATATATATATATATATATATATTATGGGGTGGTCTCTTGAGTCATATGTGGTCCCATAGTGACAGATGCCTACGTGAAAATATGTGCGTGTACGTAAAAAAAAAGTCTATTTATGCGACAGGCGTGTAAAAGAGCAACTGGACTTCTGAGCCATTAGCGTGCTCACAACCGAACTTTGTAGAAACAGCCTTCTTCTTGTGAAGAAGTGGCAACCACCACACACACACCACACACACACACACACACACAGGACACACACAAATATATATATTATGTAAAATGTGGGAGGTTAATCCGACAGTATGTGAGAAAAGTAGACAAACACGGGATTTGTGGAACTTGATGTTTATTGTCGACGGTTAACGTTTCGTCTCTTATTAGACCATCTTCAGGACTTGAATATAGTTCTTACTCCAATGATGGAATTTTGAGCATTTTGAGAATTTCCATCATTGGAGTAAGAACTTTATATTCAAGTCCTGGAGATGGTCTAATAAGAGACCGAAACGTTAACCGTCGACAATAAACATCAAGTTTCCACAACATCCCGTGTTGTCTACTTTTCTTCATATATATATATATATATATATATATATATATATATATATATTAAGAATTAATAGAAAAAATGAATGAACGAATGAAATAAAAAAATGAATGAAATGAATGGAATAAATAAAAAAAATATCTTTTCCACACTTAAGAGAAAATAATTTTTGAGAGACAAATCCCTACAGGAAAAACCTTTTCATTCTTTACTGGACTTTTTGAAGTAATTTTTTTTTTTTACGATCTGATATATTGGTGTATAAACGATAATAATCCATTGAAGAAAAAAAAAAGAAATTACAAAGAAAAATTTTTTCAGCATTTCCGATATGGGGATTGGTTTTACGATAAACTTATACGGGGAACTGAGCACCCTTGAAAACATGAAGTTATTTATTTATTTTCATCGAGAACTAGGAACACACAACTTTCGCATAGATGGACAATTTGATATTTTTTTGAAGTGAAAAATCGACCTATCCTAATGTCCAACTTCGGGATGGTATTAGTGACCTAGATTGTTTGCTAGCACTCAAACACGGTTATGATACCATGTCGCATCAAAGATTTTCGCCCCTTTTACCTAGGATCGAACCCGACATCATAGATCGCCATCTGAGAGCACGTTAGGGATGGCAATGAAGTGTAAGCCATTTCATCTTCCGAAAGTGGGTGATCAAATGCAGAAGAAGCGAAAAACAGACGCAGACCCCCTCTCGCCTATTTGGAGAAGACCCCCACGAAAGGGTCCGTTCTCGGGTTTTAATCTTTTGTGATCAGGAGTCCCTGGTATGTGTGTAGCGAAGAATCAAATTGCGTCTGAATATGTCTGTGCGTTTGTAATGTATTATCTGCACGAGGAAAAAATAAAATAAATAAATAAATACACATAAATAAAGAGAGAGAGAGAGAGAGAGAGAGAGGAGAGAGAGAGAGAGAGAGAGAGAGAGAGAGAGAGAGAGAGAGAGAGATAAATCATAAGTCATAATTAGTGATCTATTTCACAAATTTTACTAACTAGCTTGTTCCTAAATCTCTGCCCGTTATCATCTTGCAACACCCTTTGGTTAAAAATGAGACCGTCCAAATCGTCCAATATGAAGTGCAAAAATGTCTTGATTATCTGTGGTCGCTTATCTGCTGAATTTGTATTTCTCATTAGCGTCGTTACCTCAACTGAATAATGGACTATTCCGTTTTTATCATAAAGAAAGGACATGCCACACATAAAATATAATTATAAAGAAAGAAAGAGAGTTGGAGAAAGATAAAGAGAGGGGGTAAGAATGCGAAAACAATAATGCTAATCTGTTTCAATAGATGATGAAAAGAAGGAAAGAAAGAGAGAGAGATATATAGATAGATAGATAGAGAGAGAGACAGAGAGAGAGAGGGGGGAGAGAGAGGGGGGGAGAGAGAGAAATCAAGATTATTATATGTTTTATATATTGATATATTTCGCAATAGTTCTTAAGTAAATGTATCAAACGTTGTAATAATTAGATTAGAGTGTTTGGCTAGTAACCACAATATATGCGCCCTCGCCAACTCAGCGTATGAGTAGCACAGCGAAGCAAGTACGTACTTTTTTTTATATGTAGAACAATATAAGCAAACTTAAACAACCTATACATTTTATACAGCACGTTTCAAATCTGAGGTAGGTCTTCGTTATGATCAACCAAATAAAATACCAGTAAAGATTGTTCTTCCATTTATTACAAGACGGGGCCCATATGGTTCAGATGAGCCATTAATTTAGCCAATGGTATTCATCTTGTTTTGCATATTTCTCCGCCCCCCCTCTCTCTCTCTCTCTCTCTCTCTCTCTATATAATATATATATATAATATATATATAATATATATATATATATAAGTAATTTGGTAATTTGCTTGAAGCATTGTTAAGTATGTTATAATATATTAATGATTTGAAGGCAATTACAATGCGTATAAAAAATAAAAAGATGTTGTTTTTGTCTTATCGATTTCAAAGTAGAAACTTCATCTTCAGAGGTGAATATCAGAATATTCACCTCTGAAGATGAAGTTTATACTTCAAAATCAATAAGACAAAAATAACATCTTTTTGTTTTTATTTTTATACGCATTGTAATTGCCTTCAAATCATTAATATATTATAACATATATATATATATATATATATGTAGAGAGATATAATGTATATATGCGTATGTGTGTATTAAGTTATTCATATCTATATCAGTCTCCTAAAATCTATCCATCTATTTATTTCTATTCGTATCTGTCCATCTAAGTTTATCTTTTTTCTATCTATCTATCTTTGTCACACTCTGTTCATATCTATCTCTCTTTCTCTCTCTTGCTCTCTCTCTCTCTCTCCCTCTCTCTCTCTCTCTCTCTCTCTCTATATATATATATATATATATATATATATATATATATATATATATAGTTGAATGAAGTGACAAATAAAAGTGTTAGCTTTATTCATTCATTTGGGAACGATATTACCGTAATATCGTTCCCAAATAAATGAATAAAAGCTAAAACTTCTATTTTTCACTTCATTCAACTATCAACGCCTATCACAGATATTGAGCACTCTTCTAATAACACTGTACGTTGGATTACTATTACTTTTTCTAGTATACTAGTACCAACCATACACATTAATAATTAATATATATATATATATATATATATATATATATATATATATATATATATATATATATATGTAGATAGATATAATGTATGTATGCGTATGTGCGTATTAAGTTATTCATATCTATATCAGTCTCCTAAAATCTATTCATCTATTTATTTCTATTCCTATCTGTCCATCCAAGTTTATCTTTTTTCTATCTGTCTATCTATCTTTGTCACACTCTGTTCATATATATCTATCTATCTATCTATCTATCTATATCTCTATCTCTCTCTCACTCTCTTTCTCTCTCTCTCTTTCTCTGTCTGTCTATCTGTCTGTCTGTCTCTCTCACTCTCTCTCTCTCTCTATATATATATATATACATGGAAATATGTATGTATATATGTATACATACACACACATATATATATATATACACACATATATATATACCCACACACGCACACATATATATAAATATATTTATGGAAATATATATATGAGTCTATTCGCATCTATCTACTTCGGTTCTTTATGTATCTCTATCTCTGTCTCTCTGTCTCTCTGTCCCTTTCTAACTATTTCTATATCTGTATATATGTATGCATATATATATATATACACACACACACACACACACACACATATATATATATATGTGTGTGTGTGTGTGTGTGTGTGTGTCTCTATTCTTATCTATCTATGATACTTATATGAATATTCGTATTTATCTATCTTTCCATATATCTCAGTCTGATCTTAATCTATCTGTCTATCTATCTCCCGGCGTATGAATGCACACGCGCATGTTGTGTATGTGAGTGTGTGTGTTGCTTGTATGTATGTGAGTGAGTGTGTGTGATATAATATATATATATATATATTATATATATATATATATATAGAGAGAGAGAGAGATAGAGAGAGAGAGAGAGAGCAGAGAGAGCAAGCGAGAGAGAGAGAGCGACCCGAGAGAGAGAAAAGAGAGTTAGAGAGAGAGAGAGAGGAGAGAAGAGAGAGAGAGAGAGAGAGAGAGAGAGAGAGAGAGAGAGAGAGAGAGAGAGAGACTATGTGTATATTTCTTACACTCATTATGACCCATTACAAAGCCCCAACACTCGGACTTTGCACGCACTGAAGTCGGCGTCTCTTTCTTGCCATGTTTCGGTGACATATTCTCGCCTTTGCCATCTTTCGTAAATGCAATATGTCAATCATTTTCTGCAGGCACCGGCCTTTTTTTCTTTTTTCTTTTTTTTTTTTCTTTTCTTTTTTTTTTCCTTTTGTTTTCTAGTTTATCTGAAGTGTCACGAGTGTCTGTGACTCACTAGAAATTTAAAAGAAAGAAATCACTGGGAAACAAATATATTATAAAGAGACGTGAAAATGGACGAAAGAAAAAGAAAAAGAAAAGGAAAAAGATAAAGATAAGCGCTTATTTTTTGTGGGTGGGTGGGTGGGTGGTTGGTTTGGGTAATGTTGATCGACATCTCAGAAAACTAAAATATTTGACTGATTAACTTCTGTGATGTACGAAGCAAATAGTGGACGTCGAAAACATTCTGTGAATGAGACAGAGGTGTTCCTAGGTCGACAGCATCTTCCTACAACTTGTAAAAACCTTGAGGAACTTAATTAGCCCTGACGGCTGTGGCGTAGAATATGCTGACTGTATCCCCTACAGAGGGCTAAGACCGCGCTCCCCTATCACTATAAAAAAATAAAAAAATAAAAGAATAAAATAAATGAATGAATAAGAAGGGGGGTTATTTGCCGCTCATTCCACCTATGAGGACTTGAAACAAGGACATTTTATGTGGGCCCACCCACAAGCCGAAGCTCATGGGTGGTAGACATAAAAATTGCGTCGATTCCGTTGGCATTCCCCCTCAAAGGGGGGCCCCTACTGGGATCGACGCTATTAATTTTACTTTACCGGTCCAGTGGCCGAAGCTCACTGGACCCCCAACCGAGGCCGAGTGGATTAGGAAAGTCTCAGAGCACAGTATCTGGAACAGATACTACACTCTGATCCCCCTTTTAGTCCAGGGACGTGGATCTGATTCTAAACTGCATCCGGTGGTGAGGCTCCAGTTCTAGAGTGTGAACTCGCTTACTAGGTTTAGTTTGTTTTGTTTTGTTTTACGGCATATCCACCTCAGTGGGTCATTTAATGCTGACAAAGTTTTTAAATAAATTCATTCTTAATAGATACTAAATTTTTTTTATAAACACATGTTTTTCTATTTAACCCATAGATGGGACCCTAACAGGTACTACCACTCCGGGTCAGAGTGAACCTGGGAGCAATGGTGATGAACGGGTGCTCCAAATTCCCCAAACCTCTAAAACTGGAACCTTACCATCAGATTGAGTTTAACGTAATTCCCAGGAGAGGAAGAAGTCACCGCCTTCTAACACCCATATAATGAAAAGGGTTAGAGCTTGCCATGAGGGCAATAGGGTTGGGACACTCAAATAGGTTCTAGGGCTTGACGTGACTAACTGATTGATCGGAGAGGGCCTCTCTGACCTTCCGTCTAGCCCAAGTAAGGTCCAAAGTGGAGTATTGCATGTCATGGACTGCTCAGCTACCAGGGTTCCATCCTCAAGAATCACGGGTCGCCATCCACGGCCAACAGGTGGACCCATTGGGAGAGTGTTACACCTCTTCAGAAGTGTAATCGGGGCATTCTAATGCCCCAACCGACAGGGCGGTCCCAGTTCAGCCTGGGAACCCCTCCTCGGCGGGGTTTAGAATACCGCGATGATTTCCTCTGCTGAGAGCTAAAACCTCAGTAAATATGGGTGTCCTGGATATGCCTCTAAATTGCACCCGGTGATGAGACTCCGATTCTGGAGCAGTGGAGAGTGTGGAGTCTCCCCTTTATTGACATTACTCCCAGATTCACGCTGGCCTTAAGTGGGGTACCTGTTAGGGTCCCATCTATGGTTCATAGAGACCAAAGATCCCTCCACAAGTCAATAAGTATGGAGAACAGTGAGAATCGAATTCATTAGCCTAACTTGCTAACCATTGCACCACGTGAGACTCCCAGTTCATTTACTAAGTTTTGCTTGGTCTGACACAAGGTCAGAAGAACTGAGCGCCTAAAACAATCAGACTAACTATGATTTCCTATACTAGTTTGACAACTAAGGTACCAGGAAAGTCTCTCTGGTCATTTACTTAGCTTAAAAAAGAGTCAGAAGTATGTGACACCCAGTGAGAATCAAATTCACTCACAGTGTTCTATTATTGATAACGAGATGAGGGGCCCAGTTTTCCTATTATCTTTTTTCTTCTCATCGTCTTTTGCATCTTCTTTATGGGACTCTTCTGGCGTAGTGGCTAACGTACTGGTTGCTCCAGTCGCAATATTACTTTTACTTTTGAACTAATGCCCTTGGCAAAAGTATGAACCCCTAATATATATATATTATATATATATATATATATATATATATAGCAACTCCTCCGCACGAGGCTGCGACAGAAGGTCAATTTCTTAAGCGGAGTTTAACAGGTTTGGATTCAGAGTTTTCCTTCTCCTAGACTGGTTGTCATACCAATGTTAAAAAGCCCAGTCTGCTTTCCTATTTTCTCATAGCTGGAGGAAGTATATTTGGATTCATACCTTTCCCATGGGTATTAGCGCTATGTGAAATGCAAAGAGTTTCGTCTAGGATTTGAACTCGGATCGACAAGTCAATTTCCTACGACTCTAACCATTATGCCACGCGCTTCAATGAACCCTCTTATCCCCAGGGTTGAATAGTACCACTACTATGTTTCTAGAAGGGTGGCTTTCGAATCAAATAACCCATGACATAATGGAAACCAAACCAAACCAAACCAAACCAAACTTCTCCTTTATTACGTTTCAAACTGTTCGTAAATCGTTCATCTTGGCGCAAAATAACCTGAAACGGGTTGACACGTCGTTAAAATCAATCAATCAATTTATTGAACTTACAGTTATCGTTACAAAGTTTTTTTTATAGTATCTTTGAAGCATTGTGCGTATGTGTAATATAAAGATTTTTGAAGGCAATTTACAATGCAATATGTGTTGAAAATTATATTTATTTTAATTCTAAATATTTAGAATTAAAATAAATATAATTTTCAACACATATTGCATTGTAAATTGCCTTCAAAAATCTTTATATTTATCGTTATGTTTTGTAGAGGTGCCAATGGTGTAATGGTTATCGTCGTGGAAATAGACACGGTGACCTGGACGAGACTGGTTGCATTTCACCTTATTCATCCACTAATATTTATGCCATGAAAGCAACGAACCAAACAACCAAGCCTCATGGTGTCAAAACTATGACCAATTTATAAATGAATCAAATTATGACATTTGAATAACCCCAAGAGTTTATATGCCATTAAGCAAATAAACCCTTAGAAATCTAATCTGGCTAACTGCCAATTGCTCTAAACATTGCAGCGATGGATATACTTGTGTAGATATTTACCCAACCCCTCTGCTACGGACAGGATGTGACACAAAGGCAATTTTTAAGCGGTCTAAGCTAGCATTTTCCTTGTCGCATTAAGGGGTTTTCCTTATTTTAGACTAGTTTTTAAACAAGGCTAAACAACTCAATCTGCCCTGCTATTTACCCAAATCTCCATAACAATGGTTTGATACACTAGTTTTACCAATTAAAGCTAAACTAAAAATTAGTTAAACTAAACAGAGTAAACTTTAGTTTACAGCCTTAAAAAAAAATCTTGATACTTTTTCGGAAACAATCTTTCATATCAATATCCTTTTCGTTCTATATTTTCTTGTCCTTGATATAGTTAAGTTTATTTCATTTAATGGTGTATAAATCTTTGTGGGGTATTTATTGCCAAAGCTGTCAGTGAAAAAGAACAGTAATTGTACTATTTAAACCGAAGCTGAGGAGATGATAGCGTTCATACCTTTCCCTGGAGTATTAGTCCAAAAGTGAATTTAATTGCATGTCTGGAGCTCGAATCCACTTACTACAATATCGCAGTTCAGCATGATAGCCACTACGCCACAATGACTCCCCAAACACATAGATAACCAGTTGTTAGCGATAGACGGAGAATAAGCTAGATGGGACTTGCACAAGAATGCTGCGTGCAATCTTAAACAAGACGTGGAAACAACACCTCACGAGAAAACAACTGTATGGCCACCTGCCCCATATTACACATACCATCCGTGTGAAGCGAAAAAGACTCGCTGAACACTGCTGGAGAAGTAAGGATGAACTCAAAAGATCCATTCTTCTGTGGAAGCTATCACATGGGCACGCCAGAGTAGGTCGTCCAGCAAAGATGTACATAGATCAACTCTGCGCAGATACTGAATGCTGCGAAGAGGAGTTCCCAGGGGCAGTGAATGATAGGGACGGCGAGCGAGAGATTGTCATGGATATCCGTGCTGCTAGCATGACATTATGATGATGATGTATGTAAAGCGCGCGTCCTTATTTGGCTATACAGGTGTAGGCGGTATTCGTCTTAATCAGATTGTTTTTGCGTCTGAGGTGAGGCGCCACACCTACCATCAGCTCCTTACTTCACCGCACAGATCCCTGTGCTACTCATACGCTGAGTTGGCGAGGGTCGGTATCGCGGAGCTTTTTGCGTTTCACTACGCGCTAATGTCCTTGTGGCGTTAGTTCCGTATTTGCTTGGGAGAGTTGTCTGCCCGGTTTAGTTTGCTGGTGCCCGCAAGGGGGCTATAGTATTTAAACGCCGGGTTCAAACCCTTTCTGCCTCTTTTCCTGTTCCTGATACTACGAGACACTGGGCTAGTTAAGGTCTCCCCCATCTTGTTGGGGCTTTTGGCCCCACTTACATTACTGTAAGTTCTTCACAGCATGGACTATCCCTAGTCTCATGTCTGTACTCTTATATGTTATCTTGTACCATTCATGAATGTGTATCTATCTGTTTGTATCTATCTTTTTACCTACGTACTTTGTATCTCGTCATATCCATGTGCTGTACTATATTAAATGTTTTGTCTGTTAACCTTTCGTCAGAGTCATGTATGCAAAGTATATATAACTTTGAACCATTTCTTACATCATTAAGAAAGTTTGTTTTATTGTTTAGTTAAATTTTACGACTATGTCAACCCTTGTTGGGTTATGTTATGGGGAAGATGTTTTGTTTTATTCATTCTTGATAGGTATTCATTTTTTTTTAAAAAAGGTAGAAGAGCTTCAGTGTGTGTGTGGGGGATGAGATTAATTTAGACGTTGTCATAACCTGAGTGTGACGTCCACTCAAATTACGGACACCTAACAACATGCCTATCAGTCGCACCGCGACATTTTCTCAACACAAAAAAGATGGGCGGATGAGGGGTGAGTGTGTTAGTGAGGCTGGGTAAGGCTACTCATATGGCCGATCAGGTGACACAAGGAGCTGGCAATGCGAAAGTTGACACCTTCCGCCCTTCCAGTGACAGGTGGAGAAAAAAATGGCGATGATAACGCCGAGGCTTTGCATAAAACTATTACGCGAATACAAAAGAGAAGCGAAGGTGCTCAAAAAAAAAAGATGAAAGAGGATCCCCCGGGGAAACATCAAATTGTGATTACAAACATCCCCTCAAAACACTCACATACGCAAATACATACATGCACACACATATATACACACACACGGGGCACCGTAGGTCGTGTAATGGTTAGCAAGCTAAATTTACAGACTGTTGTTAGTGAGTTCGATTCTCATTGGGCTCCCCATACTTCTGGCACTGCTGGAGTGAATAAGTGCGTATACATGTAGCAATAGCATAATCTTTACAGATCATTGCCGTCCCTCACAATCCCACAACTCCACCACCAGAACCCTTCCTTGCATGAGCCCTCAAATGACTCATCAAGCCTGCTGCAGATCCACAAAGTTTGATGCAAATATGACATTGAAAGGACTTCCTTCCCGTTGAATCAGATGAATCAGATGAATCAGACGATAAAATTTGATGCTTATGCACCACCATACATGTACACACATATATCACATCAAATTGTGATTACAAACATTCCCTCAAAACACTCACATAAACCAATACATACATGCACACGCACATATATATATATTTACCAAACCCTCCGCACGAGCAGGATGCGACACAAGGTCAATTTCTTAAGCGGAGTTTGAATTCAGAGTTTTCCTTCTCCTAGACGGGTTACCTAGCCATGGTTAAAGAGTCCAGTCTGCCCTGCTATTTACTCATAGCTGGAGGGAGAATTGGATTCATACCTTTCCCAATGGTATTAGCGCCATGTGAAATGCCAATAGCTTCGTCCAGGAATTGAACTCGGGTCGACGAGTCCATTTCCTACGACTCTAACCATTAGACCATGCACGCACATATATACACACACACGGGGCACCCTAGGTCGTGTAATGGTTAGCAAGCTAAATTTGCAGACTGTTGTTAGTGAGTTCGATTCTCATTGGGCTCCCCATACTTCTGGCACTGCTGGAGTGAATAAGTGCGTATACACGTACACACACACACACATATATACACACACACACACACACACACTGGGCACCCTATATAGTGTAACGTTTAATAAGCTCAATTCGCAGACCGTTGTTAGTGAGTTCGATTCTCATTAGGCTCCCCATACTTCTGTCACTGCTGGAGTGAATGCTGGAGTGAATAAGTGCGTATATATGCACACACATATATACGTACACACCGGACACCCCAGGTGGTGTAATGGTTAACAAGCTAGATTGCCAGACCGTTGTTAGTGAGTTCGATTCTCATTGGGCTCCCCATACTTCAGGCCTATGCCACATATAAGCACAGTTGGGCACATCAGCTGGTGTAATGGTTAGCAAGCTCGATTCGCAGACCATTGTTAGGAGTTCGATTCTCTCACTGGGCGCCCATAATTCAGCCTTGTGCTACATCTAAGTCAAGCTTAGTAAATAAGTATAAACGCACCACCGTTAGCACGCATGTGCGCTGCGTAACGGGTATCGTCCTACTTCAAATCGTAAAAAAGTAAAGTCGTCGGGGTGGCCTAAAGTCGTTACCGGCCCAATCAGTGAGGGAGTCTATCCCCTTTCACTAGAGCTAGACCAAGTCGCATTGTTTTTTGCGTCTAGAGGTGGGACGCCACACCTACCATCAGCTCCTTACTTTACCGCACAGATCCCTGTGCTACTCATACGCTGAGTTGGGCGAGGGTCGGGGTATCGCGGAATTTTTCTGCGTTTCACTATGCGCTATGTCCTTAAGAAAGTTGTTTGGTGTTTGGTTAAATTTTACCGGCCATGTCAACCCTTGTTGGGTTATTATTATGGGGAAGACTTTTAATTTTATTCATTCTTGATGGGTATTCAATTTTTTAAAACTGAATTTTTTTAAACGTATTTTTTATAACGCATTTTTTTCATTTAACCTATACATGAGACTCTAACAGCGTACTACCAATCCGGGTCAGCAGTGGGCTCGGGACTAATGGCGATGAAGGGGTAATCCACACTCTACGGAGCTCCAGCATTGAACGTTCATCATTAAATGAAGTTTAATGTCTCATAGCCAGGACTAGTATGGTGTGGCTCTCCACCTCATTCGCTAAAATAATCTCCTTGTCTACGTGCGAGTGAAAATAGCAAATAGACTCCCTCGTTGTTCCGGCTGATACCGACAATAAGCCACTATACCTACTTTCCTTTTACCTATTTTAATAACTGTGTGCAAAACCACCTTAAACAGCTAAAGAAATGTAAATATGAACATTAAAGAAGACGATTCTCTATCATCATGCATTAGCAATAGAACCTTGGCGGCGTTGACATTGCCGTTAAAAAGTTAATTAAATCAATAAATGAATATATCTAATTTTGTTATTGTGATACAGTTGTGAGTTTTCGTCTAAATTAATTGGGATACGTTTATTTTCGGGGTCAGCCTTTTATTAGAAAATCTCTCTCTTTTNCTGTTTGACCATATCTACAACTAATAACATGCAATTGTATTTATATATACAACAAAATAGCGGTTTACAGTGTGAACACGAATGCTAATTTGCATATTGATCTTTAAAAAAAATGATTTTAATAAATATGTGCTTATTATTATTGATTTCTAATTGTTTGGTTTTTATCTTATTGGATATGAGCAAAAATCTCGGGGAAAAATTTTTAAAAGAAATCCATTAACAAAAAAGAAATAACTAATATTATTCTTACTTCCTATTTTAACTCAATAGTTAAAAATTGGAAAATTTACCAATGAAAAATGGAAAATGATGGAAGAGTTAGTCTCAAAGTTGTTTTATTTTTCAATCATACTCCCTCTGTTCCAAATCTTTTTATCTGCATTTTTATTCAGTTTCATTAGCCTTTCTAATTTAATATGATATTTTATTATTATATTAAAACTTAAATGCTTGCACCCGGAGCGTGCATATATTTGCTAGTATATAATATATTATATATATATATATATTATATTATATATATATATAATAAGTGTATTTTTTCTTTTAAATATGTTTCATTAAACTGTACTGATGATTCGTATCGGACGAGTTTTGTTCGATCCTTTCTAATTTTCTGGCCATCTTTTTAATGTCAGGGTGGAACTGAATTCCACCATCGTATGTCAACACGTGTTATATACTTTCTTACTTCTTCTTACTTCTTACTCAGTCGTCTATTCTTCTGGCCGGGTCTGGTATATCTTCTAAGGTTTCGTCTGGTCTTCTATCGAGGGTTCCGGGTCTGGTTTCTGTTGCTAGAGATCATTTCTTATCAGAAGCCCTGTGCTATTGTTAGCTTTTAGTAATAACAACAAGACTTCGATTTACGATGATGTTACTTTATTCGTAGAACCCCAGACCAGACAATCACGCAGTGAGCTCACATCTTGCTAGCTTCGCTTCTAAGTTCTAACTCCTAACTGTCACTGCTACTAACTGAGTTGCTTACTCCTTAAACCGGAAGGGCTTCTATTGCCTTCCGTTCACACGTTCCATCCCCAGAACGCAAGGTGAGAGTGAGGTCAAGCATTGTCACTCACTCTCAATGCCATCAGCTGTACTGATCGCCATAAGGATTTCTATACTACCTTAAAAAGATATTAGGGATCCATAATTATGTAACACACGCCGAAAGAAGAAAATACCAAAAATCAGGGAATTAACTGCATTTAATGAAATGTTTAGTGTTCATATATAATTGAACAAAAGATATAATGCACCAGTTATTTTATTCAAAAAACTTTTAGATTTTTTCAGGTCAGTTAACTATAAACCACGTATCTTTGAGAATCTGTGTTACGCCTTAAATATACGTGGCGCAAAAATTCAGAGGAGCTTACATTTTTATATTAACATACTCAACCTCGGTTTAGCTTTGAATCGCAAGGTTTTGAGCGATACCGGTCCCCGCCAACCCAACGTATGAGTAGTACATATTGTTCTATATGATATGTGCGGTAAAGTGGGGAACTGACGGTAGGTGTGACGATTCATCTCAGCAAAAACAATCTACCTGGTCTAGCGCTATCGAAAAGGGGATAGACTTCCTCGCTGTCGGGCTGACACCGACAATAGGCCACTTTTCCAACCTTACTTACTTTTTATGACAGATGTTCTTTTGCGATGTACACACATAATTTAGAATTACCCCCCCCCCGCCAAAAAAAATTAAATGGAATTAAACATAAAACAAAACTGACAGTTTTATCCCCACAACCTAAATATTAAATTGAATGGAAAGGCAAACAGATTCATCCAGGATACGAACTCGGTTCGCCGATTCCATTTTCTATGACGATAACCGTTACGCTAAGCAAATGCGCAATCCCTTGACCTAACAGGGTTTGTGGATATAAGGGTTTTAGTGCTTCTCCCATTGGATGTTACTGTCAAGTCATCTTGAAAGCACCGGTTCCCGCTAGATCACCGATGTTAAGCAGCTATTTGCCTGTTCAATACTAACATGGGTGACCATTAACAGGTACTGTAAGCAAGCTGATATCAAAATGACTTGATTCGGCATTAAATCACAAGATGTTTTAGTATCAATTACGGAAGCATCCTGTTGTGGACTAGCCTGGCGTACCTTGCGTAGAGAGTTAATGCACTGGTCCAAGACTATTTATCCACAGCTGTCTTAGAACATCAGGCTGATTGCCGAGCCCTCAAAGGCCCTTTGGGACCTGCTCCAGAGCGCTTCGGCCTCTGGAGTGGTGGTGAGGTAATGAAAATTAACAGCGTCGATCCCAGGGGGCTATCCGCTCAGGCAATACCTGTCTCCTTGATTTAAAGGGGCAGGGCTGGATTTATTGACCAGCGCCTGAGGCGCCCCCCTTGAGGGGGAATGCCGAAGGGATCGACACAATTTTTGTTCTTTCCCACCCATGAGCTTAGGCTTGTGGGTGGACCAACATTAAAACGAGGCCTTGTGCCCAGCCCATACAAGTGGGGTATGAGGCAAATACATCAAAGGCCCTTTGGACCTGCTCCAGAGCGCTTCGGCCTCTGGAGTGGCTTGGTAATAAAATTAACAGCGTCGATCCCAGGGGCTATCCGCTCAGGCAATACCTGTCTCCTTGATTTAAAGGGCAGGGCTGGATTTATTGACCAGCGCCTGAGGCACCCCCTTGAGGGGGAATGCCGAAGGGATCGACGCAATCTTTTTGTAAATTTCAGAACTGTCATCTTGGTCTCTAAAGAGAAGGGCATCTATTGAGTGCAGGTCCTCACCACTTAGAGAAACAAACCGAACATATGTGACACTCTCTTCTGAATCATAAATTATCTTGAGGAAAATACAAGTTTATATTTTTAGATGGGAGGATCATTTTGTTTGTTATCACCCTAAGATAATCCAGCCGCGTCTTTCTTTCTTTCTTTCTCCAATAAACAAAATCTGCCTTAATCTGTTTAAGTTTTGAAAGTTTTTTCTTTTTTCTTTCTATCTTTCTTACTTTCTTTTTTCTTTCTATCTTTCTTTCTTTCTTTCATTCATTTTTCTTTCTTTCTTTCTTCCAATAAAAAATGGTTTTACCACTGTCTACATCTCTTTAGGTTTTGAAGGTTCTGTCTTTCTTTCTTTCTTTCTTTCTTTCTTTCTTTCTTTCTTTCTTCTTTCTCCTATAAGAACATCTGCCTTGATCTCTTTTAGTTTTGAAAGTTCTTTCTTTTCTTTCTTTCTATCTTTCTTTCTTTCTTACATTTTTCGTTTTTCTTCCGATAAAAAAACCGTCTACATCTGTTTAAGTTCTGAAGGGTCTGTCTGTCTGTCTGTCTGTCCTTCTTCTTTCTTTCTTTCTTCTTTCTTCTTCCGATAAAAAAACCCAACCTACATCTTTTTGAGTTTTGAAGGTTCTTTTTCTTTCTTTCTTTCTTTCTTTCTTTCTTTCTTTCTCTAATAAACAAAACCTGCCTTAATCTGTTTAAGTTTTGAAAGTTCTTTCGTTCTTTCTCTCTTAAAATCCTGCCTACATCTTTGTAAGTTTTGAACGTTCATTCTTTCTTTCTTTCTTTATTTCTTTCTTTCTTTCTTTTGTTCTTTCTTTCGTTATTTCTCTCTTTCTACTTCAGTCCCGTTCTTTCTTTCTTTCTTTCTTTCTTTCTTTCTTTCTTTCTTTCTTTCTTTCTTTCTTTCTCTCTTCTTCGGATAAAAAATCCTGTCTAAATCTTTGTAAGTTTTGAAGGTTCATTCTCTCTTTCTTTCTTTTCTTCTTTCGTTCTTTCTTTCTTTTCTTCTTCCTTTCTTTCTTTCTCTCTTTCTACTTCAGTCCCGTTTCACGTTTATTTGTATCGTGTTAATCATCTTAGGGTACCTTTAAGCAGAAACAAAAGACAGATGTCGGACTTCAATCAAGGAAGGTGTAGAGCAGGGGGGGGGGGGCTCACACTCACACACAACAAAAAAAACATGGATGACGTATAATACAAATTGACAGTGATATGAATCTTAATATTATTTGCCCGTGTCGGAACGCGGGGGCAAGACCACCTGCCAACCCCCATCCCCGACCGAACGATACTCCGAAAACACCCCCCTCCCCATCCAGTGCTTATACACACGTCTACATGGACAAAAAGCACTGGGATGCATACATGCAAAGAGACAGATAAACAAATGCACTTTTACTGGGACCAACGAGCGGTTAAACACTAACGCACAGAGACCCCACCACTACCGCCAACAATACGTTATTGCCCGGCAGACACAGACACACAAACATACACAAAACATACTGAAATATACAGAGACACACTTAGACATCTTATTATAATGGAGATTGTGTGTTTTTCTGTCTGTAACCGAAACTATATCATTACTCAAGTCACAATTCCTTTAGTTATTTACATCACATTCTCCATGATTTTATTTTTTATTCAAACCTCAATTATTCATAAAATTGTTTTACATTATTAATATTGTTGACCATATCTACATATTATTAACATGCGATTGTATTTATATATATACAACAAAATAGTGGTTTACATTGCGAACGGGAAGGCTAATTTGCATATTGATATTAAAAATTTGATTTTAATAAATATGTGCTTAGTATTATTGATTTCTAATTGTTTGGTTTTATCTTAATGAATATGAGCAAAAATCTCTCCAATAAATCCATTAGCAATATTAACAGTAATTCTATTCTTTACTTCCTAATTTAACTAAATAGTTAAATTAGGAAAATTTAGCAATGAAAGACGGGGGGAAGAAAAAGCAAGTTTTAGTTGTTCCCCCTCTGTTTCAAATCTTTTTATCGGCATCTTATTTAGTTCCATTACCCTTTCTAAGTTAACATAATATTTTATTTCCTTAAAACTTAAATACTTGCACCCGGAGGGTGCATATATTTGCTAGTAAGAAATAAGAAAATAAGAAATAAGAAATAAGAAATTTATTAATCAATAGTAGTACAAATTATTTTTAAAAAAATATAAGTAAAAGAAAAACTTTATTTCTATTAAACTACTATTGAAGGGAGGCCATGCCTAATAGCGTGAAGCTAATCCCATGGACATGACCACCCTTGGACGCTCACAGGAAACGATACATGAAACACACAACGTAAACATATACATATATATCATGAGACAAATTAGCCGTGTGAGAATCTAAATGCAAATCTGTAGTTTATAAGAGGCAATAAAATGATTTTTCAAAAGTGTTTTAAGGACAAAATAATTTACTGAAACAAGCTTCATCTTTTCTTTATCAAAAAATAACGACTGAACAGTATTCCAAGAATTAATTGCATTAAAACGAATCGAATTATACCCAAAACTAACAGTGTTGATGATAGGGAAATTAAACAAACCAGATTGGTCAGCACGAGTGACATGAGCATGGGTGAAGTCAACTGCAAAAGCATTCTGAACAGAAACAGGCATTTTATTGTGGAATAGTTTATGTATGAACGAAATATTTTCACAATGGACCATATCAGAAAATTTGAGAATCTCCAAATTTGCATACAGGTTGTTAGATGATGTTCTAGGAGGCACAAAGGACATAAGTCTCACAGCAAAGTTTTGAATACACACAGCCATACACACAGATATATACACAGACACAAACACACTCTCCGATGAAGACTCACAAAAATGCAGATTCAAATATATTCAGATGTCCTGGGTATCCCGTTAAACTATCTGATGGTGAAGTTCCAGTTCTGGGAATGTGGACTACCCCTTCATCACCATTGCTCTCAGATCCACTCTGACCCGGAGTGGTAGTACCTGTTAGGGTCCCATCTATGAGTTAAATAGAAAAATGTTTTAATAAAAAAATGAGTATCCATTAAGAAAGAATTTATTTCAAAACTTTGTGGGTATTAAATGTTAGTCCGAGCGCTTTCGACTACTTCTTCAGTCATCATCATGGGGTATATGAGTTGCTTTTAGTTCGTTTTTTAGGACTTTTATTTATTTTTTTGGTTTTTGAACAAGCAGTCAAAAGCGCTCGGTCTAACAGTATGGGAAATATCCAATTTCAATTGGATCCAAACACCAGAAAGATCACCAGACGATGGGAAAAGACACAGATCCAAATAATGAAGAAGAAGTACTCCGTGCTATTTAATAACACATGCCCAATATATATATATATATATATATATATATATATATATATATATATATGGTCGAAATGTACATTCAGGGATTGACATTTTCTCGATTTGTTTAGCCTTACATTTGAACATATATGCCTGCCTAAATTCATTAAT
>CM042156.1:99992693-100002511 GCA_023376005.1 Doryteuthis pealeii
GAGTGTTACACCTCTTCAGAAGTGTAATCGGGGCATTCTAATGCCCCAACCGACAGGGCGGTCACAGTTCAGCCTGGGAACCCCTCCTCGGCGGGGTTTAGAATACCTCGATGGTTTCCTCTGCTGAGAGCTAAGACCTCAGTAAATATAGGTGTCCTGGGTATGACTCTAAATTGCACCCGGTGATGAGACTCCAATTCTGGAGCAGTGGAGAGTGTGGAGTCTCCCCTTCATTGACATTACTCCCAGATTCACGCTGGCCTTAAGTGGAGTACCTGTTCGGGTCCCATCTATGGGTCATAGAGACCAAAGATCCCTCCACAAGTCAATAAGTATGGAGAACAGTGAGAATCGAATTCATTAGCCTAACTTGCTAACCATTGCACCACGTGAGACACCCAGTTCATTTACTAAGTTTTGCTTGGTCTGACACAAGGTCAGAAGAACTGAGCGCTTAAAACAATCAGACTCACTAACAATGATTTCCTATACTAGTTTGCCAACTAAGGTACCAGGAAAGTTTCTCTGGTCATTTACTTAGCTTAAAAAGAATCAGAAGTATGTGACACCCAGTGAGAATCAATTTCACTCACAATGTTATAGTATTGATAACTGTTATACGAGATGAGGGGTCCGGCTTTCCTATTATCTTTTTTCTTCTCGTCGTCTCTTGCATCTTCTTTAGGGGGCTCTTCTGGCGTAGCGGCTAACGTACTGGATTGCTCCAGTTGCAATATTACATTTACTTTTGAGCTAATGCCCTTGGCAAAAGTATGAACCCCCTAATATATATATATATATATATATATATATATATATAGCAACTCCTCCGCACGAGGCTGCGACAGAAGGTCAATTTCTTAAGCGGAGTTTAACAGGTTTGGATTCAGAGTTTTCCTTATCCTAGACTTTGTTGTCATACCAATGTTGAAAAGTCCAGTCTGTCTTCCTATTTGCTCATAGCTGGAGGAAGTATATTTGGATTCATACCTTTCCCATGGGTATTAGCGCTATGTGAAATGCAAAGAGTTTCGTCTAGGATTTGAACTCGGGTCGACAAGTCAATTTCCTACGACTCTAACCATTATGCCACGCGCTTCAATGAACCCCCTTATCCCCAGGGTTAAATAGTACCACTACTATGTTTCTAGGAGGGTGGCTTTCGAATCAAATAACCCATGACATAATGGAAACCAAACCAAACCAAACCAAACTTCTCCTTTATTACGTTTCAAAATGTTCGTAAATCGTTCATCTTGGCGCAAAATAACCTGAAACGGGTTGACACGTCGTTAAAATCAATCAATCAATTTATTGAACTTACAGTTATCGTTACAAAGTTTTTTTTATAGTATCTTTGAAGCATTGTGCGTATGTGTAATATAAAGATTTTTGAAGGCAATTTACAATGCAATATGTGTTGAAAATTATATTTATTTTAATTCTAAATATTTAGAATTAAAATGAATATAATTTTCAACACATATTGCATTGTAAATTGCCTTCAAAAATCTTTATATTACACATACGCACAATGCTTCAAACATACTATAAAAAAAACCTTTGTTTCACTATGCCTGAGCGAGGCTAAATTTATAGTAAAAATTAAAAGAATTTCGAACAATCTCCACGGGCGCAGGAGCAGCCAAACCGACTTAACATCACGGAAATAGCCGATTTAACATCACGGAAATAACCGAAAAAGAAAAAAAAATCAAAATATACAGCGTTCCTCAACTTCTTAAAACAACAGATGATTACAATATCGCCGTGGGATAAGTACTATAAAAAAACACCTAGTACTTTTAATAACTGATGATGGAATTTTATTTCCGTAAATATTTAGAATTAAAATAAATATAATTTTCAACACATATTGCATTGTAAATTGCCTTCAAAAATCTTTATATTTATCGTTATGTTTTGTAGAGGTGCCAATTGTGTAATGGTTATCGTCGTGGAAAATAGACACGGTGACCTGGACGAGACTGGTTGCATTTCACCTTATTCATCACTAATATTTATGCCATGAAAGCAACGAACCAAACAACCAAGCCTCATGGTGTCAAAACTATAACCAATTTATAAATGAATCAAATTATGACATTTGAATAACCCCAAGAGTTTATATGCCATTAAGCAAATAAACCCTTACAAATCTAATCTGGCTTACTGCCCATTGCTCTAAACATTGCAGCCGATGGATATACTTGTAGGTATTTACCCAACCCCTCTGCTACGGACAGGATGTGACACAAAGGCAATTTTTAAGCGGTGTAAAGTTAGCATTTTTTTGTTTTTCGTTTTTGCATTTAAGGGGTTTTCCTTATTTTTGACTAGTTTCTTAAACAAGGCTAAACAACTCAGTCTGCCCTGCTATTTACCCAAATCTCACTAACAATGGTTTGATACACTAGTTTACCAATTAAAGCTAAACTAAAAATTAGTTAAACTAAACAGAGTAAACTTTAGTTTACACCCTTAAAAAAGAATCTTGATACTTTTTCGGAAACAAACCTTCATATCAGTAGACTTTTCGCTCTATACTTTCTTGTCCTTGATATAGTTAGGTTTATTTCATTTAATGGCGTATAAATCTTTGTGGGGTATTTATTGCCAAAGCTGTCAGTGAAAAAGAACAGTGATGGTACTATTTAACCCGAAGCTGAGGAGATGATAGCGTTTATACCTTTCCCTGGAGTATGTTGCAGATTTTATGATATAAGGCGTGTGATAGAAGCCTACTCCTAAATATAGACTCGTTGACTACCACGTGACCTGGGGAAGATTTCTATTGTCCAATCACTGGCACTGCCGCTGCTGCTTCTGCTGTATTAATAGAGACCCCATTCTGAGCTTATGTCATTGACACTTGGATTCTCTTAGACGACGGACTTACAAAGAATACTCTAACACCGGATTCTTATTGGCTTGCTTACTTACTTATTACATCTGGAACTAAGGATGCCGGCCAGATACTTAACATTATTAGATACTTAAGAGTATTAGTCCAAAAGTGAATTTAATTGCATGACTGGAGCTCGAACTCGCTTAACTACAATATCGCAGTTCAGCACGATAGCCACTACGCCACGATGACTCCCCAAACACATAGATAACCAATTCTTAGCGATAGACGGAGAATAAGCTAGATGGGACTTGCACAAGAATGCTGCGTGCAATCTTAAACAAGACGTGGAAACAACACCTCACGAGAAAACAACTGTATGGCCACCTGCCCCATATCACACATACCATCCGTGTGAAGCGAACAAAACTCGCTGGACACTGCTGGAAAAGTAAGGATGAACTCAAAAGATCCGTTCTTCTGTGGAGGCTATCACATGGGCACGCAAGAGTAGGTCGTCCAGCAAAGACGTACATAGACCAACTCTGCGCAGATACTGAATGCTGCGAAGAGGAGTTCCCAGGGGCAACGAATGATAGGGACGGCTAGTGAGAGATTGTAATGGATATCCGTGCTGCTAGCATGACATGATGATGATGATGATGATATATGTAAAGCGCGCGTCCTTATTTGGCTATACAGGTGTAGGCGGTATTCATCTTAATCAGATTGTTTTTGCGTCTGAGGTGTGACGCCACACCTAGCATCAGCTCCTTACTTCACCGCACAGATCCCTGTGCTACTCATACGCTGAGTTGGCGAGGGTCGGTATCGCGGAGCTTTTTGCGTTTCACTACGCGCTAATGTCCTTGTGGCGTTAGTTCCGTATTTGCTTGGGAGAGTTGTCTGCCCGGTTTAGTTTGCTGGTGCCCGCTAGGGGGCTATAGTATTTAAGCGCCGGGTTCAAACCCTTTCTGCCTCTTTTCCTGTTCCTGATACTACGAGACACTGGGCTAGTTAAGGTCTCCCCCGTCTCGTTGGGGCTTTTGGCCCCACTTACATTACTGTAAGTTCTTCACAGCATGGACTATCCCTAGTCTCATGTCTACTCTTATATGTTATCTTGTACCATTCATGAATGTGTATCTATCTGTTTGTATCTATCTTTTTACCTATGTACTTTGTATCTATCTTTTTACCTATGTACTTTGTATCTATCTTTTTACCTACGTACTTTGTATCTCGTCATATCCATGTGCTGTACTATATTAAATGTTTTGTCTGTTAACCTTCGTCGGAGTTTTGTATTCAAAGTATATATAACTTTGAACCATTTCTTACATCCTTAAGAAAGTTTGTTTTATTGTTTAGTTAAACTAGCAAATATATGCACCCTCCGGGTGCAAGTATTTAAGTTTTAATATAATAAAATATCATGTTAAATTAGAAAGGCTAATGAAACTGAATAAGAATTAAGATAAAAAGATTTGGAACAGAGGGAGTATGATTGAAAAATAGAACAACTTTGAAACTAACTCTTCCATCATTTTCCCTTACTCCCGTCTTTCATTGGTAAATTTTCCTAATTTAACTATTTAGTTAAAATAGGAAGTAAAAAATAATATTACAGTTATTTCTTCTTGTTAATTGATTTCATTTAAGATTCATTGAAGAGATTTTTTATTATATTCATTAAAATAAAACCAAACAATTAGAAATCAATAATACTAAGCATATATTTAATAAAATCACATTTTTAATATCAATATGCAAATTAGCCTTCCCGTTCACACTGTAAACTGCTATTTTGTTGTATATATAAATATAATTACATGTTGTCAGTATGTAGACATGGTTAACAGTATTAATAATGTAAGACAATTTTATTAATAATTGAGGTTTAAATAAAAATGCAATCATGGAAAATGTGATGTCAATAACTAAGGGAATAGTGATATGAGTAGTAATATAGTTTCGGTTACAGACAGAAAAGCACACAATCTCCATTATAATAAGATTTTACGACTATGTCAACCCTTGTTGGGTTATGTTATGGGGAAGACGTTTTGTTTATTCATTCTTGATAGGCATTCAATTTTTAAAAAAAGATAGAAGAGATTCAGTGGGTCGGGGGGGGGGGTGAGATTAATTTAGACGTTGTCATAACCTGAGTGTGACGTCCACTCAAATTACGGACACCTAACAACATGCCTATCAGTCGCACCGCGACATTTTCTCAACACAAAAAAGATGGGCGGATGAGGGGAGAGTGTGTTAGTGAGGCTGGGTAAGGCTACTCATATGGCCGATCAGGTGACACAAGGAGCTGGCAATGCGAAAGTTGACACCTTCCCGCCCTTCCAGTGACAGGTGGAGAAAAAAATGGCGATGATAACGCCGAGGCTTTGCATAAAACTATTACGCGAATACAAAAGAGAAGCGAAGGTGCTCAAAAAAAGATGAAAGAGGATCCCCCGGGAAAACATCAAATTGTGATTACAAACATCCCCTCAAAACACTCACATACACCAATACATACATGCACACACATTGCACACACATATATACACACACACGAGGCACCCTAGGTCGTGTAATGGTTAGCAAGCTAAATTTACAGACTGTTCTTAGTGAGTTCGATTCTCATTGGGCTCCCCATACTTCTGGCACTGCTGGAGTGAATAAGTGCGTATACATGTAGCAATAGCATAATCTTTACAGATTATTGCCGTCCCTCACAATCCCACAATTCCACCACCAGAACCCTTCCTTTCATGAGCCCTCAAATTACTCATCAAACCTGCTGCAGATCCACAAAGTTTGATGCAAATATGACATTGAAAGGACTTCCTTCCCGTTGAATAAGATGATTCAGATGAATCAGACGATAAAATTTGATGCTTATGCACCACCATACATGTACACACATATATCACATCAAATTGTGATTACAAACATTCCCTCAAAACACTCACATAAACCAATACATACATGCACACGCACATATATATATATATTTACCAAACCCCTCCGCACGAGCAGGATGCGACACAAGGTCAATTTCTTAAGCGGAGTTTGAATTCAGAGTTTTCCTTCTCCTAGACGGGTTACCTAGCCATGGTTAAAGAGTCCAGTCTGCCCTGCTATTTACTCATAGCTGGAGGGAGAATTGGATTCATACCTTTCCCAAGGTATTAGCGCCATGTGAAATGCCAATAGCTTCGTCCAGGAATTGAACTCGGGTCGACGAGTCCATTTCCTACGACTCTAACCATTAGACCATGCACGCACATATATACACACACACGGGGCACCCTAGGTCGTGTAATGGTTAGCAAGCTAAATTTGCAGACTGTTGTTAGTGAGTTCGATTCTCATTGGGCTCCCCATACTTCTGGCACTGCTGGAGTGAATAAGTGCGTATACATGTCATCATCATCATGTCGCGCAGTTTGCACGGATATCCATGACGATCTCTCGCCAACCTTCCCTATCATTCATCGACTCTGGTAGCTCCTCTGCGCTGCGGCCAGCATCTATACATAGTTGGTCAATGTAGGTCCTGGCTGGTCGGCCCACATTAGCATGCCCATGTGTTGGCTTCCACAGTAGTACGTCGCTTACGAGCTCGTCCTTGCTTCTCCAGCAGTGCCCCGCATGCCTAGCCCGTCTTACTCGTATGGTTTGTGAGATGGGGGGCAGGTGGCCATACAGTTGCTTTTTTGTGGGGTGCTGCTTCCACGACTTATTCAGGACCACTCGCAGCATTCTGGTGCAGCTCCCATCTAGCTTATTTTCAAGGCGCTTTGTTAGGGTCCAGGTGGTACAGCCATATAGCAGTACCGACACAACGACAGCCTGGAAGAAACGTCTCTTTAGCTTGTCGGGGAGATCGGATTTCCATATGACTGATAATTTGTTGGTGGCCAACCATGCCTTTCCTATTCGAGTGTTAACATCGCTTTCTGTGGATGAGATATTACTACCTAGGTATGTGAATTGTTCTACTGACTTAAGAGGCTTGCCGTCAAGTGTGGAGATGTCTCCTTGCTTTTTGAAGCTCATGAACTCAGTTTTATCAGAGTTCACATAAAGGCCGACGTTCTTTGCTGCCTGCTCCAGGCTGTGTAGTAGTGACTCAGCCTGTGCCGGTGTATCTGCAAGAAGTGCGAGGTCATCAGCATAGTCTACATCTGTGACAGTTTGTGCGGGTATCGCCTGCTTCTTGCCTTTCTTAGTGTGAATCCTTCTTCTTTTATGTTATCTAGTGAAGTTCGGAGTACATAGTCTAGGCATATGATAAATATATATGGCGCTAGAGTATCTCCTTGCAGAACCCCAGCGGTGATGTCAAAGAAATCTGTGTCGCCATCAGGTGAGCGTACCATCGCTTTAGTGTCTTTGTAGAGCATCATTATGGCGGCAACAGTTTCTTTGCGGAGTCCATACGCTAGTAGTATTTGTTCCATCTTCCCTCTGTGTATGGAATCAAATGCCTTAGAGAAATCTACGAATAGTAGCGTTGCCTCTAGATTCTTTGCTCGAATCCTTTCTATGATTCGTCGTATAGTCAGGATTTGAGAGGTTGTTGATCTATTTCTGCGGAATCCGTTTTGATTTTTCCTAAGGATTTTCTCTATTTCGGGTCGGATGCGATTAAGAAGAAGGGCATTATATATCTCAGCTGCAATAGCAGTAAGAGTTATGCCTCTGTAGTTTTTAGCGATTCCTAGGTCTCCCTTTTTTGGGAATGGGAGGATGCATCCCTTCGTCCATTTATCTATTCTATTTTGTCTATATACAGCATTGCATAGCCTAAGCAATATGTCGTTAAACTCTCCCATCTTCCATACCTCTGGGGGTATTTCGTCGAGACCTGCTACTTTTCTATTTTTTAGTTTCTTTAATACTTCGTTGAGTTCTTCAGTTGTAAAGTCCCCCAGATTTATGTCTAGTTGTCTATCTATGATATTTTGGGTATTATTTTCCATGATTTTAGGTGGGTTCCCCAGAAGTTTCTGGAAGTGGTCTTTCCATTTCTGCAGTCTATCTTTCTGGCTGGTTGCCTTTAGCTTTGATCTAGAGGTACTTTTCCTATCACTAATTTCGTTTACTATTTGCCATGCTAATCGCGACTGTCTGTCTTCCACTGATTGTCTGATGTTATTTATTTGTGTTTGTATATATTCTGTTTGTCTTTTTTGTATGTTTTGGTTAGTTCTATCTGGGCTTTCCTTACGTTGTGTAAATTTGTGTTATTTGGGTTTGCTTTATTATGTTAGGCGGCTTTTTTATATCATTTCTTTTTCTCCTAACTTTTGTGTCTCCCAGGGAACATGGTGCTTAGCTCTTAGTTTGGTTGGTACGCACTCTGCTGCTGCTTCTAGGTGAGCACTAACAAAGTTTTCGTATTCCTCGTTTGGTGAGAGGCTTTCAGATGTCTCCTGGAGGATATCGAATTTATTTCTTACTGCGACAGCGTATCGATTGCATATATCGCTGTTGGCAAGTGTCGACCATTCGTATCGTACAGAACTACTAGTTTGCTTTTTATTTCTACGCAGTCTAAGTCGTAATTTTGCAGTGACTATTCTGTGGTCGGTGGATACTCCTTCAAAGGAGGAATATGCCTCGCAGTTCATTGTGCTATTTATCCATTTCTTGTTTATTGGGATGTAGTCAAGTTGTGCTTTTATGTTATTTGGGTATGTGTATGTCCATAGTTTGCCCTTCCGTTTTTGGAATTTGGTGTTTAAGCAAACGAGTCTGTTTGCAAGGGAGAACTCAGCTAGGAGATCGCCGTTTCTGTTTGAGGTGTTGTGTAAGCTAAATCTATTGTTTTCGTTTTTTCCTATCTGTGCATTTATGTCTCCCCCAATGATCAGTACATTATGTTTGGGGGGTGTCTGCATAGCGAGGATAGCCATTGTAGAATGTTTCTATATCTGTTTCATCACTGACATTTGTGGGGCTGTAACACGATACTACAGTCATGCACGGGTTGCCATTAAACGTGGCACTCATAATTCTGGGTTGGATTTTTTCTATGCTATTAAGTGATTTTAGAGCTCGAGGACTGAGAAGTATTCCCACGCCTCCTATTGTGGCATTGACGGAGTTTTTCCATGCCGATGCTGACACAAATGTCCAGCCATTTCCAGTTTTATGGTATTTTAGTTCTACATCACCATGGTTAAATCTGTGTTCTTGCACACATATGATATCTATATATTTTTTCGGCTGCAGACGCTGTAAGTTCAGGGAGTTGGCCTATCGTTTTCAGTGTTCTAACGTTAAATGTTGCTATCTTCAGTAATTTTTTACATCTAAGTAGGTTTATGTACACACACATATATATATACACACACACACATACATACACACACACACACACACACACAGGGCACCCTATATAGTATAACGTTTAATAAGCTCAATTCGCAGACCGTTGTTAGTGAGTTCGATTCTCATTAGGCTCCCCATGCTTCTGGCACTGCTGGAGTGAATGCTGGAGTGAATAAATGCATATATATGCACACACATATATACGTACACACCGGACACCCCAGGTGGTGTAATGGTTAACAAGCTAGATTTGCAGACCGTTGTTAGTGAGTTCGATTCTCATTGGGCTCCCCATACTTCTGGCCTTATACCACATAAAAGCACAGTTGGGCACATCAGCTGGTGTAATGGTTAGCAAGCTCGATTCGCAGACCATTGTTAGTGAGTTCGATTCTCACTGGGCGCCCATAATTCAGCCTTGTGCTACATCTAAGTCAAGCTTAGTAAATAAGTATAAACGCACACACGTTAGCACGCATGTGCGCTGCGTAACGGGTATCGTCCTACTTCAAATCGTAAAAAAGTAAAGTCGTTGGGGTGGCCTAAAGTCGTTATTGGCCAATCAGCGAGGGAGTCTATCCCCTTTTCACTAGCGCTAGACCAAGTAGATTGTTTTTGCGTCTTG
>CM042156.1:100002611-100010111 GCA_023376005.1 Doryteuthis pealeii
ACTGAAGGAAAAAGAAAGAAAAATTAAAGAAAAGGATCAAATTGACCAAAATGAAAGAAGAAACAAAACGAATAAACAAAAAAAATGAAAAATGTTAAATTAAGGAGGAAAGATTCAGAAAGAAAAAGAAATCCAGTGGACAAATGAAGTAAGAAAGAAAGAAAGAAAGAAAGAAAAAAGAATGGAATGAATGAATGAAAAAAGATAATGAAAGTGGAAAAAATGAAAGAAGAAAGAAGACGAACATCGTATAGATGGAGACGTTTGTTCTGTAGAGGATCAAGGATATGCAAGCAAGAAATTTAGTGAAATCCTAACTATTTCCTCGTTAAATTCCACAAAAATAAATTTGAACCCTCATTTTATGTCCATGTTTTTTGCATAAATATTTATTTTTCTTGCACCGTTCTTTACAATACAAAAATGATTTATTTTTTTTTTTTTATATTCCTTCAATATGTATATTCTAAAAGTTTTTGTGAGAATGGTTCGTTTTATTTCTTTTCTGTTTGTTTTGGGTGGGGGCTTTTGGTACTCTAAAATAAAAACGTCAGATTTTAATCAGTCGTCGACGAAAAAACAAAATTACGTCATAAAAGGAGGATTCCAATTTATGCCTTAAATTGTAAAACGAGCCCCCAATTTAAAACTAAACCATTCTCACAAATTAAAAACTTTTAAGAATATAACACTTGAAATGGAAATTAAAATCAAATAAAGAAAATATATTTAGTATGTTCTAAATACGGGTGCAAAAAAAAATAAAACGTTTATTTGCAAAAACACGGACATACAATGAGGTTTTCAGTTTATTTTATGGTAGGAATTTTACGAGCAAATAGTTAAGGATTACCGAAACTTAGACTTTTCAAATATTCTGTTCTAAAGAGCAATGATTTCTTATCTGCATAGTTCTAATGGTACTTCTTCTTAATACTTACCTTTCGTAGAAGGGAAGGTCAAAGTGTATTCCGTATATGTGCCTTTGACACTGCCTTCTCATACCCGGACTCGGCTTGGGGGTCCAGGTGCTTCGTCCTCTGGACCGGAAGTTTACAGTTAAGGCATCGATCCAGGGGGGCCATCCCCCCAGATCCTTTGCAATATTATGTGCCAACGTAAAAAACGAGACTTGGCTGGTCCAGCCCTCATAAGTTGGGAATGAGCAGGCCAATACCCTTCACCTTCTATACCCGGCCTCGGCTGGGGTCCAGGGCTTCGGCCACTGGACCGGCTGGTTAAGTACAAATTATTAGCGTCGATACCAGAGGGCCATCCCTCCAGGCATCTACCTGGTTCCTTTATGGGTAGGGCTGGCGTTTATTGCCAGCGCCTGGGGCGCCCAACATTTTAGGGGGAATGCCGAAGGGATCGGACGCAATTTTGATTTCCCATCATGAGCTTCGGCTTGGTGGGCCCACGTTATAAACGAGGCCTGTGCCCAGTCCATACAAGTGGGGTATGAGACAAATATCCCTTCTAATGGTACTTCTTCACTGTCAACTTCAAAAGGCAAGAGATACATTTTGTATGTAGGGTGTTACGGTCGAACGAATGCGGCTTGAGGCGCCGCATTGGCCCACGAGCATCGCTTGCAGGACACTCCACTCGAGTACAAAATTCTGGGCAAATTGGAGAACTCACATTAATACACTGGACACTAAATAAGTATATATATATATACTATATTATATCATTATATATATTATTATTATAATGGGATTGTGTGCCTTTCTGTCTGTAACCGAACACTATATTTTACTAACTCATATCCACTATTCTCTTAGTTATTGCCATCAATTCTCCGTGATTTATTTTATCTAAACCTCAATTATTAATAAATTTTGTTTTACATTATTAATACTGTTAACTATGCTACATACGACGCAGCAATTATACTTTATATATACAACAAAAGTGGCTTTACAGTGTAACGGGTGAAAGCTAATTTGACTATTGATATTCTAAAAATTGTGATTTATTAAATATGTGCTTAGTATTATTGATTTCTAATTGTTTTGGTTTTATTTTAATGAATATAAGCCAACACTCTCTTCAATGAATCTAATGAAATCGTTAACAAGAAAAAATAACTGTCATTTTATTCTTTTACTTCTCTTTTAGCACTAAATACTTAAATTAGAAAACAAAACAATTGACAAGACGAGAGTGGAAGAAAGGTATAAATTTTACAGTTAGTATCCATTTATTAATATTATATACTCCACTCTGTTTCAAATCTTTTTATACTCCCATCTGTTTCAAAATCTTTTATTATAACTCCTCTGTTTCCACATCATTTTTATCGCATTCTTATTTAGTTCATTAGCCATTTCATAATTCAATACAATATTTTATATAAACATATAAACTGAATACTTGCACCAGATGATATATTTGCTATAATATATAATGGACTCTACCCGTCTTTTGACGTAATTGAGGTATACACACAACTGAACTTCCACAACAGGATTTGTTTATATAGTGGTGAAGGCTGTGTTGCCATCCGCACTGGGCAAACAGTCGATAGGAGAATTGTAGCATCAAAAGGGATTGCCACCCCCAATACACAACCAAACGGCTCTGACCTACAGGGAATTTGAATTCAGAGTTATCCCTCTCCTAGATCGGTTACCTACCAAGGCTGACAGGGCCAGTCATGCCCTATCTGTTTGACCATATATAATATATATATTATATATATATATATATATATATATGTGGTTGTGTGTGATGTGGTGTGTGGCGTGGCGGCGTGTGAATTTTAGATTTGTCTTAGTGAATTCTGTTTGTTGATATATTGATCACATATTGATTCATATATACCTTTAGCACCTCTTTGTGATCTCGTATTAGAAAGGACATGTTTTCATTACACCGGTTGTTTGTTAGGTGAGTTATTAATAGGTTTGATGGTTTTATAATATTTAGAGCGCAAAAATCTAAATATGTCTGCTTAAAAACAACCGGGATATTGACGCTGTAAATGACAATAAATCTAATCGTATCACAAAAGATGGTTCTAAGGTCATATGGTCGATACACTTTCAGCGTCATACCCAGGCACCACTAAGGCCCTTAGTCTCCACCTTATGCACAAATATGATAAAAGGGCTCCGGTGGGCGTTACCAAAGGCAATAGGTTGAGACAATCAATTACTGTTGGCGCGTAATCTAATGGTTGAGTTGTGGGGAAATATCATCGATCCGAGTTCAATTCCTGGGACAAGCTAGTTGTGCCATTTCACATGGCGCTAATACCTTGAAAATGTATTGAATCCAATTCTCTCTCCAGCAAGGGAAATAGCAGGGCAAATTGGGCTCTTAACCGTGTAGGTAACCAGTGTAGGAGAAGGAAAACTGAATTAAAACCTGTTAAACTCCATTAAGAAATTGACCGTTGTGCACATCCCTGCTCGTGTGCGCGGGACATCTACTACTTCTATTGCTGCGTGGAGCTTGACTGACCATTACTCCTGGGTATGGCGTCAAGGCCATATTTTAAGGTGTTGCTAATTATCAACTTGGGAATGTGGAGTACCCCCTTGTCGCCATTTCTAAACCCCAGGTAGGTTCACAATTTCATGACTGCTCATAAGTTATGTAACAGTTTGGCTGGTTGGATTTTACGGTATGTCAACCCTTGTTGGGTTATATCATGTTTAAAACATTTTATTTTATTCATTCTTATTTGGTATTCAATTTCTTTTCAAATTCAATTTTTTAAATACGTTTTTAATACTCATTTTTTAAAACCCATATATGTGAACTAACGTGGACTACCACTCCGGGTCAGGGTTGGTCTGGGAGAAATGGCGACAAGGGGGTACTCCACATTCCCCAGAGTTGGATAATTAGCAACACCAAAATATGCTTTTTGACGCCATACCCAGAGTATGGTCACGTCAAGCCCACGCAGCAATATATATATAATGTCCCCCGCCACACGAGCAGGATGTGACACAAGGTCAATTTCTTAAATGGAGTTTAACAGGTTTGAATTCAGTTTTCCTTCTCCTACACTGGTTACCTACACGGTTAAAGAGCCCAATTTGCCCTGCTATTTACCCATAGCTGGAGAGAGAATTGGATTCATACATTTTCCAAGGGTATTAGCGCCATGTGAAATGCAAACAGCTTCGTCCAGGAATTGAACTCGGATCGATGAGTATTCCCCACAACTCTAACCATTAGATTACGCGCCCAAGCAGTAATATGATTGTCTCAACCCTATTGCCCTTCTGGTAACCCCCCAGCCTTTTTATCATATTTGTGCATAAAGGTGGAGACTAAGGGCCTTAGTGTCCTGGGTATGACGCTAAAGTGTATCGGACCATATGACCTTTAGGCACCCCTTTTTGATCTCGATTAAGAAAGGAGATTTTTTCATTTACAGCGTCAATATCCGGTTGTTTTAACAGACAATATTTTAGATTTTTTTAAAATTATAAAACTAACCATCAACCCTAACCCCTAACACTAACCCCTAACAAACAACCGGTGTAAATGGAAAACATGTCCTTTCTTAATCGAGATCAAAAAGAGGTGCCTAAAGGTATATATGATCAATATATTGATCAATATATCAACAAACAGAAGTTCACTAGCACAAATCTAAAATTCACACGCACGCACGCACCACACACACACACACACACACACACACATATATATATATATATATATATATATATATATATAATATGGTCAAACAGTAGGGCAGACTGGGCCCTTCAGCCTTGGGTAGGTAACCAGTCTAGGAGAGGGATAACTCTGAATTCAAAATTCCTGAGGTCGGCCGTTGGTTGGGTTTGTGGCAACCCTTGATGCACCAATTCTTTCCTATCGACTGTGCCAAAAGTGCGGATGGTCCAACACAAGCCTTCACCACTATAAAACAAATCCCTGTGTGGGAGTTCATTGTGTGTATAAACCCTCATACGTCAAAAAGACGGGAGAGTCCATTATATATACTAGCAAATATATGCACCCTCCGGGTGCAAGTATTTCAGTTTTAATGTTATAAAATATTGTATTGAATTAGAAAGGCTAATGAACTAAATAAGAATGCAGATAAAAAGATGTGAAACAGAGGGAGTATAATAAAAGATTTGAAAACAGAGGGAGTATAATAAAAAAAATGGAACAACTGAAATTTACTCTTCCATCACTCTCGTCTTTCATTGTTATTTTTTCTAATTTAAGTATTTAGTTAAAAGAGGAAGTAAAGAATAAAATGACAGTTATTTTTTCTTGTTAACGGATTTCATTTAAGATTCATTGAAGAGAGTGTTGCTTATATTCATTAAAATAAAACCAAACAATTAGAAATCAATAATACTAAGCACATATTTAATAAAATCACATTTTTAATATCAATATGCAAATTAGCTTTCCCGTTCACACTGTAAACCACTATTTTGTTGTATATATAAATATAATTGCATGCTGTCAGTATGTAGACATAGTTAACAGTATTAATAATGTAAAACAATTTTATTAATAATTGAGGTTTAGATAAAAATAAAATCACGGAGAATGTGATGGCAATAACTAAGAGAATAGTGATATGAGTAGTAATATAGTTTCGGTTACAGACAGAAAAGCACACAATCTCCATTATAATAATAATATATATATATATATATATATATATATATATACTTACTTTAGTGGTCCAGTGTATCTAATGGTGAGTTTCCAATTCTGGCCCAGAATTTGTACTCGAGTGGATGTCCTCAAGCCGATGCTCGTGGGCCATATGCGGCCCTCAAAGCCCAATCGTTCGACCGTACACCCTACATACAAAATGTTCTCTTTGCCTTTTGAAGTTGACAGTGAAGAAGTACCATTAGAAGGGGGATATTTGTCTCATACCCCACTTGTATGGACTGGGCACAAGGCCTCGTTTTAACGTGGGCCCACCCAAGCCGAAGCTCATGAGTGGGAAATAACAAAAATTGCGTCGATCCCTTCGGCATTCCCCCTCATGTTGGGCGCCCCAGGCGCTGGGCAATAAACCCAGCCCTACCCATAAAGGACAGGTAATGCCTGGAGGGATGGCCCTCTGGTATCGACGCTAATAATTGTACTTTAACCCGGTCCAGTGGCCGAAGCACACTGGACCCCCAGCCGAGCCGGGTATAGAAGGTAAGGGATTTGCCTGCTCATCCCACTTATGAGGGCTGGACACAAGGTCTCGTTTTACGTGGCACATAAAAATTGCAAGATCTGGGGGATGGCCCCCTGGATCGATGCCATTAACTGTACTTCCCCGGTCCAGAGGCCGAAGCACACTGGACCCCCAGCCGAGTCCGGGTATAGAAGGCAAGTGTCAAAGCACATATACTGGAACTACACTTTGATCCTTCCCTTCTACGAAAGGTAAGTATTAGAAGAAGTACCATTAGAACTGCAGATAGAAACTCATTGATCTTAGAACAGAATATTTGAAGTCTAAGTTTCGGTAATCCTTAACTATTTGCTCGTAAATTCCTACCATAAAATAAACTGAAACCTCATTTATGTCCGTGTTTTTGCAATAAACGTTTTATTTTTTTGCACCCGTTATTTTACAATACTAAATATATTTTCTTATTTATTTTAATATTCATTTCAATGTGTATATTCTAAAAGTTTTTATTTTGTGAGAATGGTTAGTTTTAAATTGGGGGCTCGTTTTACAATTTAGGCATAAATTGGATCCTCCTTTTATGACCGTAATTTTGTTTTTTCGTCGACGATGATTAAAATCTGACGTTTTTATTTTAGAGTACAAAGCCCCCACCCAAAAAAAAAAACAGAAAAGAAATAAAACGAACCATTCTCACAAAATAAAAACTTTTAGAATATACATATTGAAAGGAATATAAAAAAAAAAAAATAAAATATATTTTGTATTGTAAAAGAACGGGTGCAAGAAAAATAAAATATTTATTGCAAAAACATGGACATAAAATGAGGGTTCAATTTATTTTATGGTAGGAATTTACGAGGAAATAGTTAAGGATTACCTAAATTTCTTGCTTGCCATATCCTTGATTCCTCTAAGAACAACGTTCTTCCATCTATACGATGTTCGTCTTCTTTCTTCTTTCATTTTTTCCACTTTCATTATCTTTTTTCATTCATTCATTCATTCTTTCTTTCTTTCTTTCTTTCTTTCTTTCTTACTTCATTTTGTCCACTGGGATTTTCTTTCTTTCTTTCTGATCTTTCCTCCTTAATTTACATTTTTCATTTTTTTTGTTTATCGTTTTTGTTTCTTCTTTCATTTTGTCCAATTTGATTCTCTTTCTTTATTTTTTCTTTCTTTTTCCTTCTTAAAGTGGACAAAATGTCCACTTTGATTCGATGTCTTTCTTTCTTTCTTTCTTCTTTTCATCTGAGATTTCCTCTTTCCTTTTTTATTCACATTTTTCATTCTTTTTCATTCTCTCTCTCATTCTCTCTCTCTTTCTCTCTCTCTCTCTCAAAGGAAAGAAAGAGAGAGAGAGA
>CM042156.1:100025111-100040111 GCA_023376005.1 Doryteuthis pealeii
CTCAGGTAAATAAGGGAATATTCCGTTTTTATTATAAAGAAGGAAGTGGAAGAAAAAGGAAATGCTACGCAGAAAGGTAATTGTAAGAAAGAAAAAAAGAAAAGAAGAAAGAGTAAGAGAAAGATAAAGAGAGGTGGTGAGTGATAAAACTAATCTGTTTCTATCGAATATAATGAAAAGATGAAAAGAAGGAAAGAAAAATGAGAGAGAGAGAAAGAGTTGCGTCAAGATTATTATACTTTTTACATATTGAACTATGTCGCAATAGCTCTTATAAGCATATCAAACATTGTAATAATCATTTTATCATCCTGTGGTATATCCACAGGTCCTGCTAGTATATGTTCATTCCCACATGATCATTATATCAGGTAAATAAGGGACAATTCCATTTTTATTACAAAGAAAGAAATGGAAGAAAAAGGATATGCTACACAGAAAAGATATAACAAGAAAGAAAAAAAGAAAGAAAGAAAGAAAGAAAGAAAGGGAGTAGAAGGAAGAAAAAGAGAGGTGGTGAGTGGTAACATTATGGCAGTGACACAAAGTGCATAATGCACAATTTCAAAACAAATGTCAAAGGTCGCGGTGTCAGGTCAGGTTCCTTGTGTTTTCTTAAGGACTCAACCGTATGCGATGTGTAGGAAGCATAAACGTTAGGAGGCGTAAATGACGATATTTTTCTACAAATAAAAAGTAATTATAAAGACGAAGTATAACAATCTATACACTTTTAAAATACGAGATTTCCTGTCATAACGAGACTAGGCTATAATTTCGAATCTAAAAAAACATTGTTCATAACAGCAAGAAAGAACAATACTTTTTATCAATTAAAGTTATATTCCCGTGAGAAACTCCGATTCATATTTTAAAACTTAACGATATGTCCGCTCATGTGTTGCGGAAGTGAGAGTCGCGCATGCGTGTACCACGTCTTGCTCAGTGTCTTACTATCTTACAAGCCTTTCCGTCAATGGTTACATGATTGCGTAATGTAAAGTAAGATCCGTTGTCAAAATAAAAATAAATACATTTTTTCAAGAAATGTATGCAAATAAAAAAAAATGTTTGTGCACTCGATACTTGTGTTGCTCTGTAATTTCAACCGAAAATAAAACAATAAACCTACCTACCTTTTTTTTTCAGAGAATAATTGAATGAAGCCAACAAAATAACATTTACCGAATGAGCCCTTGTTAGCAGTTTCTTACGGATATTCTTCCGAACACTCCGTCAATCTTGATACCTATTTTCGTGAAAAGGTGAACAGAAGGAAAGAGAAAAAAAGAGAGAGAAAGAGTTAAATCAAAATTATTATACTTTGAACATATTAGAGGGACAGGATCCCCAACACAGCAGTTCTAGAGAAAGCTCAACTCCCCAGCTTGGGTTCTCTACTGAGGCAACGTCGTCTCCGATGACTGGGTCATGTACGTCGGATGGACGATGGACGAATCACGAAAGACATCCTTTATGCAGAGCTTTCGTCTGGTAAAAGACAGATTGGTCGCCCCCAGCTGCGATTCAAGAATGTCTGCAAGAATGATCTCAGGTGCTTTGGCATTGCCCCTTCCAGCTGGGAAAATTTGGTTCAGGACCGCCCTCGGTGGCGGCAGAATCTCCGTAGAGGACTGTTCATGCCTGGAGTCACTTTGACGCAACACCATAAAGCTAAGAGGTCCAGAAGAAATCAGCAGCAACAAAGCACCGGAACATCAACATCTTCAGGGACAGCCTTCAAATGCGACATCTGTGGTCGAGAATGTTTTTTCAAACATCGGACTTCACAGCCACAGAAGGCGCTGTAAACTTAATTATATTCTTCCGAGACTGAAATGCCAATACAACATATTGAACTATTCGCAATAGCTTTTAAGTAAGCATATCAAATGTTGTAATAATCCAATTATCATACTGTGGTATATCCACAGGTCCTGCTAGTATGTTTATTCCTACATGATCTTTATATTCGAATCTAGAATTGTTCTTCTTTTGTTTTCTTTTTTTGTTTTTTACTGAACTAAATGGAAAAAGGGGACCGTTTCTTTAGCGCCTCAAAGCTCTAATCAGCCCTGACAACCATCTAATCCCACCTAGAAACCAAATCGACAAAACGCCATCGAGTAAGAATTTGAAACCAAAATACGGACGTGTAGTTTAAGACCAAGGACTTCTTCCAAGACATTAACCATCCATTTGTGAATGTACTGGACTCGGGTTTACGAAGATTAAAAGAGCGCTACGTTTCAGGACGCGCGTCGTAAAAATCTCCTTTCACGGCTATACAAAAACAACATAAAAAAAATCCTGCTTCCTTGAATCCTGCTTCCTTGGGCAGTCTTGCCAATAATGGTAAGATTAGTATAATATCCCTCCCTTAAGTGAGCAATGGCACCACAGATCCTCTGCTAATGTCCAACCGAAACTTGATCCTATACGAAATCTTTTGTGGCACGTGGTGTAATGGTTATCCTCGCAGCAAATGGACAAGGTGAACTGAGTTCAAATCCTGGAAATGGATACGCCGAGACGAGTTCAAATCCTGAACAAGACCTTTTTGCATTTTACATAGGGCTAATACACTTGGGAAAGGTGTAAATCTAACTATTCTCCCTTCAGCCGTCGTTAAATAGTACGGTAGAGTGGGCTCTTTAACCTCAGTTAAGCAACCAGTTTAGGAGAAGGAAAACTCTAAATTCAAACCTGTTAAACTCAGCTTAAGACAATGTTTCACATCCTGCGCGTGAGGAGAGGTTGATATATATATATATATATATATATATATATATATATATATATATATATATATATATATATATATGTTGTTCTGGTTCCAACGGGAGAAAATTTAATATTTTATTAAAAAAAAATGTATTATGTTCTCAGAAAAATTAACAAAATTATTTTTATCTTACATATGCGACACGTGTTTCTGATCTGTTGTCTTCTTCAGGCATTGAATTATTATTTTGGCAGAATATATGTATATATACATATATATTCATCTACAGACACCGGGTTTCAACATTTCACGTTTCCTCTGTGTGGCTAGACTTTGTTTTGCAAGTTACCCCCGGTCGGTATAGAACCCGACTGATTTTACGCCAATCCGGCGTTTTAATCCCTTGGCCATCAGCCACTTGCAGAGAAGGGGTAGATTTTAATTGTTAAATACATACACAGGCATATATGTTACAGTTGTTAGAGAGCTCATACCCTGTTTATGGGAGAGCCTTGCCATTCTTTAAGCTTAATTTACGACCAACAATCAAATTACCCCAGAGATCTCAACCAACAAGGAGTTGGGAGCATATATATTTTGTCATCAACAGACACCGTGTTTCGAAGTATCACGTCTCCTCAGTGTGGCTAGACTTTTTGCTAGCTATCTCCGGCCGGGATAGAAACCTGACACAAACACACAAACACATACAGACACAGACACAAATACAGACACACACACACACCACACACCACACACACACATATATTATATAATATATAATATATATAATATATGTATATATATAGAGAGAGAGGAAGGAAAAACTCAACAATATAAATCTAAGTTGATTTAATATAGCTCCCCAAAATCCAGTCTCATCAGATGGAAGATCAGGTTATTTTCCTGATCTTCGGGTTCATTTTCTTACAGCGGTAACCACAACAGCTGTTACATAATCTATGCATATATTATTGTCAACCCCCTGTATTTCTAAAGGGATGGCCCCTTTTCATATCACGGGCGGGACTTTCCATGGAATATTACAGAAAGACCACGAAATACGTGAAGTCACGTGGGACCTGGTTTGCTCTCAGTTTTATCTTGGACGTCAGGCAGATAAGGTCTTTCTGCCTTAGCTGAACCTCACTGCACACGTGCGTTATGTTAGTTACAGGAAATGTTTAGTTAAGTAAATAAAAGCTTACATAAATAATATGGTTTTGTGGTTGATGAATGTCTTGGCAACAAGATTGATCTAGAAGAAGAAATGAATCAAGAACGACCAACCAGCAAGAACAGAGATGTAGAAGCATAGAGATGTCCAGACGCTAGAAGAACGTAAAATACCAAAGATGAGCAGAAGAAGAATAGAAGTAAGGATAAAGAAGAGTATACAACACAGCAAAATTACAACAAACGGGTACATCGAATCGTACATCGCTGATTGCATCTGCTGATTTCTCCCACAGGTACCTCGTAAAAGTAAAAGTAGTTAAGTAGACGGTGTGTCCTATCATAGGTACTAACTGTTCAGCAAGGAAGTCTATCCCCTTTATACTAGCGCTAGCCAGGGAGATTGTTTTTGCGTCTGAGGTTGATCGCCACACATATCATCAGCTCTCCCATCCTACAAATTCGATTGTATTGAGCCCAGAAACTTGTGGTTCCAAGACGAATGCTCTACCGACTTAACTAAACCGGCCTCTTTCTAGAGGTTAGTTTGAGAGAAGATGGGCGCCGCTATGTAATACTGCCATTATCCTATAAGATGCCGTAGCAAGGCGACTTGAAGACCCGAAAATAGATTATGGCACTACAACTGCAACATCGTACCGTACAACTCGCAACACCTTTTAAAAGCGTGCTTTCCCGGCTGTTGAATATCTGGCAGACATCCTTAGTTCCAGATGTAGTAAGTAAGTAAGCAAGCCAATAAGTATCCTGTGTTATAGTATTCTTTGTAAGTCCGTCGTCCAAGATGGTCCGAGTGTCAATGACATAAGTTTAGAATCAGGCCTCTATTAATACAACAACAGCACCAGCAGCAGTACTGCCAGTGATTGGACAATGGGAATCTTTCTCAGGTCACGTGATAGTCAACGAGTCTATATTTAGGAGTGACCATGCCTTATATCCATAAACATTCAACACCAGCTGCTACCTCGAACTAGCTCTCAAAGAGATAGATACAAATAGATCGCTATGTAAAATTCCCTTTATCCTGGGAGATGCCGTAGCAAGGCGACTTGAAGTCCCGAAAGTAGATTATGGCACTACAACTGCAACATCGTACCGTACAAATAGCATCACTTGTTGCAAGCGTGCTTTCCCCGCAGGTACCTCGTACCACCTCATAAAGAGATAGATACAGATAGATCGCTATGTAATCTTCCTATCACCCTGAGATATTATATAGCAAGGGGGCCCGAAAACCCGGAAAAAGATTATGGCCCTACAACAGCAACACCGAACCGTATAACTCGTATCACCTGTTAGAAGCGTGCTTTCTCAGCAGCTGTTACATAATCTATGCATAGATTATTGTCAACCCCCTGTATTTCTGAAGGGATGGCCCCTTTTCCTATCACGGGTGGGACTTTCCATGGAATATTACAGAAAGCCCACGAAATACGTGAAGTCACGTGGGACCTGGTTGGCTCTTCAGTTTCAGCTGGGACGTCGGGCAGATAGGGCCTATCTCTGCCTTGGCTGGAGCTCACTGCATACGCGCGCTATGTTTAGTTAGAGAAATATGTTTAGTTAAGTAAATAAAAGTTTACATAAATAATATGGTTTTGTGGTTGATGAATGTCTTGGCAACAAGACTGATCTAGAAGAAGAAATTAATTAAGTGCGACCGACCAACAAGATGAAGTCCAGATGCTAGAAGAGACGTTAGAAGAGACGCTATCAGAAGAACGTAAGATACCAAAGATGAACAGAAGAATAATAGAAGTAAGAAAGGAAAGAGTATACAACACCGCTACCTCGTACCAACTCATAAAGAGATAGCGGCAGATAGACCAATATATACCCTTCCTATTATCCTGAGAGATGATATACCAAAGAGACCCAAGGACCCGAAAAAACAACAACAACAAGCACTACAACAACAACAACTCCGAACCGTACAACTCGCATCACCCATGAGAAGTGTGCTTCCCCCGCAGCCATCTCGTACCCGCTCATAAAGAGATAGATGCAGACAGATCGCTAAGTAACCTTTGTATTATTCCCCGAGTGATGTACTAGCAAGGTGACCTGAAGACCCGAAAAAAGATTATTGAACTACAACAGCAACATCGAACTGTAAAACTCCCATCACCTGTTAGAAGTGTGCTTTTCCGGCAGCTACCTCATACCAGCTCATAAAGAGATAGATGCAGATAGATAACATCTAATCTTCCTATCATCCTGAGAGATATATCAAAGAAGACCCGAGGACCCGAAAAAGATTATGGCACTACAACAATTGCACCATCAAACCGTTCAACTACCATCACCTGTTAGAAGCGTGCTTTCCCCGCAGCCATCTCTTACTAGCTCATAAAGAGATAGATGCAGATAGATCGCTATGTAACCCTTCCTATTATCCTGGGAGATGATATACCAAAGAGACTCAAAGACCCGAAAAAGATTATGGCACTAGAACAACTGCAACATCGAACCGTACAACTTGCATCACCTGTTAGAAGCGTGGTTCCTCGCAGCTACCTCCTACCAGCTCATAAAGAGATAGATGCAGATAGATCGGTATGTAACCTTCCTATCATCCTGGGAGATGCCGTAGCAAGGCGACTTAAAAACCCGAAAAAAAGATTATGGCACTACAACAACAGCAACATTGAACTGTGCAATTCGCATCACCTGTCAGAAGCGTGCTTTCCCCACAACTATCTCGTACCAGCTCATAAAGAGATAGATACAGATAGATCGCTATGTAACCCCTTCCTTTATCCTGGGAGATGTGAGGCGACTTGAAGAGCTGGAAAAAGATTATTGCACTACAACAGTAACATCGAACCGTAAAACTCTCATCACCTGTTAGAAGTGTGCTTTTCCGGCAGCTACCTCGTACCAGCTCATAAAGAGATAGAGGCAGATAGATCACACGTAACCTTTGTATTATCCCCGAGAGATGTCCTAGCGAGACGACCTCAAGACCCGAAAAAAGATTATGGTCCTACAACTGCAACATCGAACCGTACAACTCACATCGCCGGTTAGAAGCGTGCTTTCCCGGCAGCCATCTCGTACTCACTCATAAAGAGATAGATGAGACTCTTTTCCCTATCCCATCCGGGGGATCCAGTGTGCTTCGGCCACTGGACCGGTAAAGTAAATTAATAGCGTCGATCCCAGGGGGCTTTTCCCTCAGGCAATACCTACCTCCTTGACTTAAAGGGGCAGGGCTGGGTTTATTGCCCAGCGCTTGATGCGCCCCCTTGTGGGGGAATGCCGAAGGGATCGACGCACTTTTTTTCTTTCCCATCCATGAGCTTCGGCTTGTGGGTGGGCCCACGTTAAAACGAGGCCTTGTGCCCAGTCCATACAAGTGGGGTATGCGACAAATACACTCATAACGAGATAGATGCAGATAGATCGCATTTAATCTTCCTATCATCCTGAGAAATAGGACAAGAAGACCCGAGGACCCGAAAAGGATTATGGCACTACAATTGCACCATCGAACCGTACAACTAGCATCACCTTTTAGAAGCGTGCTTTCTCGGCAGCCATCTCGTACTAGCTCATAAAGAGATAGATGCAGATAGATCGCTATGTAACCCTTCCTTTATCCTGGGGATGTGAGGCGACTTGAAGAGCTGGAAAAAGATTATGGCACTACAAACTGCAACATCGAACCGTACAACTAGCATCACCTTTAGAAGCGTGCTTTCTCGGCAGCCATCTCGTACCAGCTCATAAAGAGATAGAGGCAGATAGATCACACGTAACCTTTGTATTATCCCTGAGATATGTCCTAGCAAGACGACCCAAGACCCGAAAAAAAGATTATGGCCCTACAACTGCAACATCGAACCGTACAACTCGCATCGCCTGTTAAAAGCGTGCTTTCCGGCAGCCATCTCGTACTCACTCAGAAACGAGATAGATGCAGATAGATCGCATCTAATCTTCCTATCATCCTGAGAGATATATCAAAGAAGACTCGAGGACCCGAAAAAGATTATGGCACTACAACAACTGCAACATCGAACCGTACAACTTGCATCACCTGTTAGAAGCGTGCTTTTCCCACAACTATCTCGTACCAGCTCATAAAGAGATAGATTCAGATAGATCACATGTACCCTTCGTATTACCCCCGAGAGATGTCCTAACGACCTGAAGACTCGAAAAAAGATTATGGGACTACAACAGTGTCCTCGAACTATAGAACTCGCATCACCTGTTAAAAGTGTGCTTTCCACGTAGCCATCTCGTACCCGCTCATAAAGAGATAGATGCAGATAGATCGCTATGTAACCTTTCCTTTATCCTGGGAGATGTGAGGCGACTTGTAGACCTGGAAAAAGATTATGGCACTACAACTGCAACATCGAACCGTACAACTAGCATCACCTTTTAGAAGCGTGCTTTCTCGGCAACCATCTCGTACCAGCTCATAAAGAGATAGATGCAGATAGATCTTGACAACTGAAGTGAGGGTATTGGGAGAGTCGTAAAATGGAGGCTGGTTGTCCGCATGCAGAAGCCAGAAGCCAATGAATATCCGTGTAATGTTTCACGATAAAGTGAAAAAGAAACGATAGAAATTATCATTAATGTCAGTTTATAAAATCTACTTCAATTGCGGAACAATCGTGTGTCAGTGTGCATAGAGTCTATTCGACATAAGTGGATAAGACGGCCTGTTCAAATGATTATCAAAGAGATGATAGATAGAGAGATAAGTCTAAGTATGTTGAGGTTCAGTCAACGAACAGGAGGAACGGGAAAGAGTGATGGCCAAGAGAGAAAGACGAAGAGAAAAAGAAGGAGGAGATGGGAAGAGATTAAGTTCAGTGTAGGGGTGGAAAAAAAGGGAGAGAATAGTGATTAGAGTGAGGATGACATAGAGAAGGATGGGGTGAATTTTATTGAAAATAGAAAGTCGAGGAAGAGTTGGAGAGTAGGAGAAGCAATTAAATGAAGAGATAGAAAGAAAGAAAGAAGAAAGAAGAAGAAAGGGGTTGGAAATGATGTGACATGGAAAGAAAGAAAGAAGACAAAAAGAAGAGGAAAGAAAGAAGGAAAAAGACATATACATAGTAAAAAGAAGAAAGCGAGAAAGACATAGAAGAAAGAAAGAAGAGAGAAAGAAAGAAAGAAAGAAAGAAAGGCATACATATAAAAAGAAGAAAGACAGAGACAGCAAAAAGGAAAAGAAGGAAGGAAAGGAAGATGTACTTATAGAAAAACAGAAGAGAGAAAGACCAACAGAAAGAAAGAAAGAAAGAAAGAAAGAAAGAAAGAAATACTGATAGAAAAAGTAAGAGAGAAAGAGATAATGACAAATAAGATAGAAAGAAGAATTACAGACAAAAAGTATAAATAAATAAATAAGGAAAAAAGAAAGAAAATGATAACTAGAATAAGGGAGGAAGAAAGGAAGAAAGAAGAAAGAAAAGAAAAGAAAGACTCAAGAAAAAGAAAGAAAGAAAGAAAGAAAAGAAAGAAATATTGATAGAAAAATAGTAGAGAGAAAGAGATAAAGACAAATAAATAGAAAGAAAGATATACAGACAAAAAAGTAAATAAAATAAATAAAGGAAAAAAAGAAAGAAAATGATAACTGGATAAGGGAGGAAGAAAGGAAGAAAGAAAGAGAAAGAAAGAAAGACCAAAGAAAGAAAGAAAGAAAGAAAGAAAGAAAGAAATATTGATAGAAAAAGTAGAGAGAAAGAGATAAAGACAAATAAGATAGAAAGAAAGATATACAGACAAAAAAGTATAAATGAATAAAGAAAGAAAAAAGAAAGAAAATGATAACTGGATAAAGCAAGAAAGAAAGAAAGAAAGAAAGAAAGAGTAATAAAAGATTTTGAAAGAGAAAAATATGGGTATTTCAAAAACTCAATTGAAGAAGTTTATGGTGAAAGAGTAAACTCACCAAAGTCAGAAGAAAGTAAGAAAGAAAAGAAAGAAAAACGAGAAGAAATAATATAAAATCACATGGGGTACAAAGAAAGTAGACAATGAAATGAAGACAAAAAGAAGGTGAAAACAGTTTTGCAAAAAAAAACCCAATTTAAAACAAAAAAACAAAAAAAAAACAGATAAAAATAAAGAGAGAGAAAGAAAGAAAATAAAGGAAATATATTAATATAATAATAAAATGAATGAAGTCGGTCACGAAAGAAAAAAAAGTAAAAATAAGTAGGAAAGAGATACTTTGTTATCGCAATTAAATAAAATAAAATAAATGAATATTATAAACAAGAAAACGTATGATAGGGACAAGAAAAAAAGAAGGATATAAAGAAAGAAAGAAAGAAAGAAAGAAAGAAAGGAAGAAAGCAAGAAACAAACAAACAAACAAACAAATTAACATCAAAAGAAAGAAAGAAAGAAAGACAGAAAGAAAGAAAGAAAGAAAAGAAAGAAAGAAACTAAGATTAAAGAGATTGAAATGAGCTATATAAGACAAATGTCAGATGAATGAAAATGAAGCAACGGGAGAAAAAGAAAAAGAAAGCAAGAAAGTAAAAAAGGAAATGATAATACATTGAGAAGGAGTAAATTTAAGAAAAATAACCTAAGAAGAATGAAAACGACACTTCAACAGTAATGAATACGTGAAAAGAAAAAGAAAGAAAGAAAGAAAGAAAGAAAGAAAGAAGAGTAATTAAAATAGAATTCTCAGAGAATACTGAGAAGCAAAATAACAAAAAAAATGGCCGATGAATGAAAACGAGGCTATAATAGTAAGGTTTAGAAAAGAAACATAGAAATAAATAAATCATACTGAAAACGATGCGTAAATAAATAAAAATGGCCGAAGATGAATGAAAAGGAGACTACAGCAATAAAGAACGTGTTAGAAGAAAAAAAAACGAAATAAACAAATAAATAAAAAACGAAAGAACGAAATAATTCATACAGAGTTACTAGGAGTAAATAAAAATGGTCGAAGCCGAATGAAAATGTGGCTACAGTTGTAAAAGAGCGTAGTTGAAGAACAAAAGAAGAAAAGGAAGAAAGGAAGGAAAAAAGAAAGAAAAAAAATCATAGAAAATAACTTGGAGTAAATAAACAAAATGACCAAAATGAATGAAAACGAGGCTACAGCAGTAAGGAACGAGTGAGAAGAAAAAAGAAAGACAGAAAGAAAAAAGAAAAGAAAGGAAGAAAGAAAGAATAGAAAGAAAGAAAGAAAGAAAGATAGAAAGAAGGAAAGAAAGAAAGATAGAAGAAGGAAAGAAAGAAAGATAGAAAGAAAAGAAAGAAAGATAGAAAGAAGGAAAGAAATCATAGAGAATAACGAGGAGCATATAAATAAATAAAAAATGACCAAAGTGAATGAAATGAACTACAGAAATAAAGAACTAGTAAGAAGAAAAGAACGAAATAAATAATAATGAAGGAAAGAAAAAAATGAAACCATAGAGGGTAACCACTAGCAAATATAAAATGGTCGAAGTTGAATGAAAATGAGTCTACAGCAGTAAGGAGCGTGTGAAAAGAAAGAAAGAATGAATGAAATAATTCACAGTAAAATAACAAGGAATAAATAAATAAATATCTAAATAAAAATAAAATGATAAATATGAATGAAAACGAGGCTACAACAATAATGAAGAAAGAAAGAAAGAAATCCTAGAGAATGAAAGAATGAAAAAGAGACTACAGCAATAAAGAAACTGTTAGAAGAAAGAAAAAAAACGAAATAAATAAATAAATAAAACGAAAGAACGAAATAATTCATACAGAGTAACTAGGAGTAAATAAAAATGGTCGAAGCTGAATGAAAATGTGGCTACAGTGTAAAGAGCGTATGTGAAGAACAAAAAGAAGAAAAGGAAGAAAGGAAGGAGAAGAAAGAAAAAAAAATCATAGAAAATAACTTGGAGTAAATAAAATAAAAATGACCAAATATGAATGAAAACGAGGCTACAGCAGTAAGGAACGAGTGAGAAGAAAGAAAGAAAGAAAGAAAACAGAAGAAAGAGGGCGAATAAATAAAAAATGACTGAAGTGAATGAAAACGGGATTACAGCAGATATGAACGTGCGAGCAGAAAAGAATGAAATCTAAATTAGATCTGCATAAGATTAATGAATGATAGTAATAATAATAATAATAATAATAATAATATAATATAATAATAATAATAATAATGGAAACGTTCAAGGCAAAATTGAAAGAACAATCCGAATTATAAAACAGATGAAGGAGAGACTAAGGCGGAAAGTAGAAAAAAATAACTCCATGGTAAAAAGAGAAATACAACAAAAAGAGAGAACGGACAACGAGGAAGTAAAAAAAAAAAAAAAAAAAAAGAAAAAAAAGAAAGAACGAAAGAAAGAAAATATGTATAGAGAAGGTGGAGTGGCGTGTGTGGGTTTTGTGCAATATGGCCAGGGTACTGATCCTGTCAGTTCGCCCGCTCCACCGAGATCGACCAGAGGCCTGAACGGCTTAGGGTTTTAAAACTCTTGCCGCCAATCCGGTAATATTACTCTCTGTTTTCACATGTAATAAAGAACTAATTAATGGCGATTAGTGTTTTGCTGGCATCGTTGTAGTCGAGTTGCGTCGATCGATACGACGGCCGGGCCTCTGATCTTTAGTCTCAATCCACACTGCACGCGTACCGACCGACGGGTCACAGGCGGACGCCATTTACGGCCGTTTGACGTTGATAGGAGCCAATGGGCGCCGGGGAAATGATGTATCCACTCCGCCACTATGTTCCCGCCATCTCGCATTACCGCGCCAACGCACAATGGCGGGAACATGTCGCACGCACGCTCGCACGCACGCACACAAACAACCTTCAAACACACACACAAACACTAAAATACACACACACACACACTCACACACTCATACGCTCAAATACATACACACAAATGCACACACATACGCACACATGTAAATACACTCACACACACAAAAACACACTCAATTACTCACAGGCACACACATACACACTAAAAAAAGCACACACAAACATACACACATACTCACATAAACATACTCACATACGCTCGCACGCACACAAACAACCTTCAAACACACACTCATATTCACACGCAAATACATACACACAAATGCACACACATACACACACATAAACACACACATATAAACACACACACCCTCAAATACTCACACGCACACACACACACTCATAAACATACACAAACACATACACACAAATACTCACGCATACACATATACATACATACATACATAGAAGCTATAAACGGTTTTATGCGCATGCGCATGATCAAACGACTTCTTTGCCTCAACAGAACAGTTCTACACACAACTGAAAAGACAAAAACAAACATAAAAAATATAGGAATACATAAACAAAACTAAAACACACACACACACACACACACACACACACACACACACACACACAAAAGAAACTAGCGTACACACTATTTTATACAAATGTACATTGCAAGGAGGGAAACGCATATACACAAATACAAAGTTTCCTATGTCTACACTTTATATATACATACTTACTCCTATGTGTATACATACACATAGGGGTAACGCAGTTTTATTACTTGTTTAGATCCTCCGCCTCTTTGCTGTGTTCCTTTTAGCACACAGTTCATCGCAAAAGATAGCACACATATGGCTAGATATACAAGTTAACACGCAGTCATTTCATGGGATAAAATAGCACACGACCAATACACGAGATGAGATAGCACACTCCCAGCAAGTCAGGCAAGTTAAAGTCACAGTTCATCAGAAAATATAGCACACAACATTCCGATCTTTGATGGATGTCTAAAAAAAAAAAATAATAATATATATATAGATGGAGGCGCGTGGGATAGTGGTTAGAGTCGTGGAAAATGGACTGGTCGATTCGAGTTCAATTCCTAGACGAAGCTGTTGGCATTTCACATAGCGCTAATACCCTTGGGAAAGGTATGAATCCATATATTCTCCCTCGAGTTATGGGTTAAATAGTAGGGCAAACTGGGCCCTTCAGCCTTGGATAGGTAACCAGTCTAGGAAAGGGATAACTCTGAATTCAAAATTCCTGAGGTCGGTCGTTGATTGGGTTTCTGGCAACCCTTGATGCACCAATTCTTTCCTATCGACTGTGTCAAAAAGTGTGGATGGTCCAAAACAAGCCTTCACCACTATAAACAAATCACTGTGTGGGTGTTCATTGTGTGTATGAATCCTCATGCGTCGAAAATCGACGAGAGATAAATATATATATATATATATATATATATATAAAGTGTTGTTCTGGTTCCAAGGGGAGAAAATTAAATATTTTATAGAAAAGAAGGTCCGCAAAATGGATTATGTGTTTAGAAAAAATGTTTTTTATTATTTTTATCTTATATTTGCGACACGTATTTCAGATCTTCTGATACAAAACGTGACCCGTTTGGTCACCCATTGAGCTCAGGGAAAGGTGAGTTTGCCAAGCGAATTAAATTTAAAAAGTAAATAAATACGGCCAGACAAAACATCAAAATCATTTTTAAAGATTTATAAGAAAGGGAACGTTTGACCTAATGTAAGCTACGTGTGCTGCTTGGGAATTTTACATACAAATACCTTTCTCCAAATTCTCTCTCTTTACTTCACTGAGAAACTGACGTATATAACGAGGAGGTAATCAAGATATACATAGAGAGAGAGAAAGTGATCAGCAGAATGTGAGATAAGAGACAAGTCAGTTTTTGACTTAATTGGAAATTGCGACTATTAAAACCAATTCAAATGGATTTTCAAGCATAACTTAATCTTAAAATTAAGGAATATTTTAGTACAACTTTTGTGTCATTAAACTAACAGTAAAAAATCCATTAAGAGACAAAAAATTGATTCGCACAGCTTTAGTGTAATATATATATATATATATATATATATATATATATATATATATATATATATATTGCTTGCTTTTTATTATAAAAAGCAAGCAAAATTATTTGTGAAAATGTTTTTGAATTTTTTTTTGTTTATGAACACGATCTCTCATTCTTTCAACCAACCAACCAACCAACCAACCAACCAAGGAATCAACACATTCTTCCGTATGACTCTAACTG
>CM042156.1:100045111-100055689 GCA_023376005.1 Doryteuthis pealeii
ATTCAAAAACATTTTCACAAATAATTTTGCTTGCTTTTTATAATAAAAAGCAAGCATATATATATATTATATATATATATATATATATATATATATATAATATATATTACACTAAAGCTGTGCGAATCAATTTTTGTCTCTTAATGATTTTTACTGTTTAGTTTAATGACACAAAAGTTTGTACTAAAATATTCCTTAATTTTAGGATTAAGTTATGCTTGAAAATCCATTTTGAATTGGTTTTAATTAGTCGCAATTTCCAATTAAGTCAAAAACTGACTTGTCTCTTATCTCACATTCTGCTGATCACTTTCTCTCTCTCTATGTATATCTTGATTACCTCCTCGTTATATACGTCAGTTTCTCAGTGAAGTAAAGAGAGAGAATTTGGAGAAAGGTATTTGTATGTAAAATTTCCCAAGCAGCAACACGTAGCTTACATTAGGTCAAACGTTCCCTTTCTTATAAATCTTTAAAAATGATTTTGATGTTTTGTCTGGCCGTATTATTTACTTTTTAAATTTAATTCGCTTGCAAACTCACCTTTCCCTGAGCTCAATGGGTGACCAAACGGGTCACGTTTTGTATCAGAAGATCTGAAATACGTGTCGCAAATATAAGATAAAAATAATAAAAACATTTTTTCTAAACACATAATCCATTTTGCGGACCTTCTTTTCTATAAAATATTTAATTTTCTCCCTTGGAACCAGAACAACACTTTATATATATATATATATATATATATATATATTATGGACTCTCTCGTCGATTTTCGACGCATGAGGATTCATCACACAATGAACACCCACACAGTGATTTGTTTATAGTGTGAAGGCTTGTTTGGACCACACACTTTTGACACAGTCGATAGGAAAGAATTGGTGCATCAAGGGTTGCCAGAAACCCAATCAACGACCGACCTCAGGAATTTTGAATTCAGAGTTATCCCTTTCCTAGACTGGTTACCTATCCAAGGCTGAAGGCCCAGTTTGCCCTACTATTTAACCCATAACTCGAGGAGAATATATGGATTCATACCTTTCCCAAGGGTATTAGCGCTATGTGAAATGCCAACAGCTTCGTCTAGGAATTGAACTCGAATCGACCAGTCCATTTTCCACGACTCTAACCACTATCCCACGCGCCTCCATCTATATATTATATTTATTTTTTTTTTTTAGACATCCATCAAAGATCGGAATGTTGTGTGCTATTTTCTGATGAACTGTGACTTAACTTGCCTGACTTGCTGGGAGGTGCTATCTCATCTCGTGTATTGGTCGTGTGCTATTTTATCCCATGAAATGACTGCGTGTTAACTTGTATATCTAGCCATATGTGTGCTATCTTTTGCGATGACTGTGTGCTAAAAAGGAACACAGCAAAGAGGCGGAGGATCTAAACAAGTAATAAAACTGCGTTACCCCTATGTGTATGTATACACATAGGAGTAAGTATGTATATATAAGTGTAGACATGGAAACTTGTATTTGTGTATATGCGTTTCCCTCCTTGCAATGTACATTTGTATAAAATAGTGTGTACGCTAGTTTCTTTGTGTGTGTGTGTGTGTGTGTTGTGTGTGTGTGTGTGTGTGGTGTTTTTAGTTTTGTTTATGTATTCCTATATTTTTTATGTTTGTTTTTGTCTTTTCAGTTGTGTGTAGAACTGTTCTGTGAGGCAAAGAAGTCGTTTGATCATGCGCATGCGCATAAAACCGTTTATAGCTTCTATGTATGTATGTATGTATATGTATGCGTGAGTATTTGTGTGTATGTGTTTGTGTATGTTTATGAGTTGTGTGTGTTGCGTGTGAGTATTTGAGGGTGTGTGTGTTTATATGTGTGTGTTTATGTGTGTGTTGTGTGTGCATTGTGTGTATGTATTTGCGTGTGAATATGAGTGTGTGTTTGAAGGTTGTTTGTGTGCGTGCGAGCGTATGTGAGTATGTTTATGTGTATGTGTGTATGTTTGTGTGTGCTTTTTTAGTGTGTATGTGTGTGCCTGTGAGTAATTGAGTGTGTTTTTGTGTGTGTGAGTGTATTTACATGTGTGCGTATGTGTGTGCATTTGTGTGTATGTATTTGAGCGTATGAGTGTGTGAGTGTGTGTGTGTGTGTATTTTAGTGTTTGTGTGTGTGTTGAAGGTTGTTTGGTGCGTGCGTGCGAGCGTGCGTGCGACATGTTCCCGCCATTGTGCGTTGGCGCGGTAATGCGAGATGGCGGAACTAGTGGCGGAGTGGATACATCATTTCCCCGGCGCCCATTGGCTCCTATCAACGTCAAACGCCGTAAATGGCGTCCGCCTGTGACCCGGTCGGTCGGTACGCGTGCAGTGTGGATTGAGACTAAAGATCAGAGCCCGGCCGTCGTATCGATCGACGCAACTCGACTACAACGATGCCAGCAAACACTAATCGCCATTAATTAGTTCTTTATTACATGTGAAAACAGAGAGTAATATTACCGATTGGCGGCAAGAGTTTAAAACCCTAAGCCGTTCAGGCCTCTGGTCGATCTCGGTGGAGCGGGCGAACTGACAGGATCAGTACCCTGGCCATATTGCACAAAACCCACACACGCCACTCCACCTTCTCTATAACATTATTTCTTTCTTTCGTTCTTTCTTTTTTCTTTTTTTTTTTTTTTTTTTTTTACTTCCTCGTTGTCCGTTTCTCTCTTTTGTTGTATTTCTCTTTTTACCATGGAGTTTTTTTTCTCTACTTTCCGCCTTAGTCTCTCCTTCATCTGTTTTTATAATTCGGATTGTTCTTTCAATTTTGCCTTGAACGTTTCCATTATTTTATTATTATTATTATATTATTATTATTATTATTATTATTTTACTATCATTCATTAATCTTATGCAGATCTAATTTAGATTTCATTCTTTCTGCTCGCACGTTCATATCTGCTGTAATCCGTTTTCATTCACTTCAGTCATTTTTTATTTATTCGCCCCTCTTTCTTTCTGTTCTTTCTTTCTTTCTTTCTTTCTTCTCACTCGTTCCTTACTGCTGTAGCCTCGTTTTCATTCATATTTGGTCATTTTTTTTTATTTACTCCAAGTTATTTTCTATGATTTTTTTTTCTTTCTTCTCCTTCCTTTCTTCCTTTTCTTCTTTGTTCTTCAATACGCTCTTTACACTGTAGCCACATTTTCATTCAGCTTCGACCATTTTTATTTACTCCTAGTTACTCTGTATGAATTTTCGTTCTTTCGTTTTTATTTATTTATTTATTTCGTTTTTTTTTCTTCTTCTAACAGTTTCTTTATTGCTGTAGTCTCTTTTTCATTCTTTCATTCTCTAGGATTTCTTTCTTTCTTTCTTTCATTATTGTTGTAGCCTCGTTTTCATTCATATTTATCATTTTATTTTTATTTAGATATTTATTTATTTATTCCTTGTTATTTTACTGTGAATTATTTCATTCATTCTTTCTTTCTTTTCACACGCTCCTTACTGCTGTAGACTCATTTTCATTCAACTTCGACCATTTATATTTGCTAGTGGTTACCCTCTATGGTTTCATTTTTTTTTCTTTCCTTCATTATTTATTTATTTCGTTCTTTTTCTTCTTACTAGTTCTTTATTTCTGTAGTCTCATTTTCATTCACTTTGGTCATTTTTTATTTATTTATATGCTCCTCGTTATTCTCTATGATTTCTTTCCTTCTTTCTATCTTTCTTTCTTTCCTTCTTTCTATCTTTCTTTCTTTCCTTCTTTCTATCTTTCTTTCTTTCTTTCTTTCTTCTTTCTTTCTTTCTTTCTTTCTTCTTCTTTCTTTTTCTTCTCTTTTCTTTCTGTCTTTCTTTTCTTCTCTCACTCGTTCCTTACTGCTGTAGCCTCGTTTTCATTCATATTTGGTCATTTTGTTTATTTACTCCAAGTTATTTTCTATGATTTTTTTTCTTTCTTCTTCCTTCCTTTCTTCCTTTTCTTCTTTTTGTTCTTCACATACGCTCTTTACAACTGTAGCCACATTTTCATTCGGCTTCGACCATTTTTATTTACTCCTAGTAACTCTGTATGAATTATTTCGTTCTTTCGTTTTTATTTATTTGTTTATTTCGTTTTTTTTTCTTCTAACACGTTCTTTATTGCTGTAGTCTCCTTTTCATTCATCTTCGGCCATTTTTATTTATTTACGCATCGTTATTCAGTATGATTTATTTATTTCTATGTTTCTTTCTAATACCTTACTATTATAGCCTCGTTTTCATTCATCGGCCATTTTTTTTGTTATTTGCTTCTCAGTATTCTCTGAGAATTCTATTTTAATTACTCTTCTTTCTTTCTTTCTTTCTTTCTTTCTTTCTTTCTTTCTTTCTCACGTATTCATTACTGTTGAAGTGTCGTTTTCATTCTTCTTAGGTTATTTTTCTTAAATTTACTCCTTCTCAATGTATATCATTTCCTTTTTACTTTCTTGCTTTCTTTTTTCTTTTTCTCCCGTTGCTTCATTTTCATTCATCTGACATTTGTCTTATATAGCTCATTTCAATCTCTTTAATCTTAGTTTCTTTCTTTCTTTCTTTCTTTCTTTCTTTCTGTCTTTCTTTCTTTTTTCTTTTGATGTTAATTTGTTTGTTTGTTTGTTTGTTTCTTGCTTTCTTCCTTTCTTCTTTCTTTCTTTCTTTCTTTCTTTATATCCTTCTTTTTTTCTGTCCCTATCATACGTTTTTCTTGTTTTATAATATTCATTTATTTTTTATTTAATTGCGATAACAAAGTATCTCTTTCCTACTTATTTTTACTTTTTTTTCTTTCGTGACCGACTTCATTCATTTTATTATTATATTAATATTTCCTTTATTTCTTTCTTTCTCTCTCTTATTTTTATCTGTTTTTTTTTTGTTTTTTTTGTTTAAATGGGTTTTTTTTTGCAAAACTGTTTTCACCTTCTTTTTGTCTTCATTTCATTGTCTACTTTCTTGTACCCCATGTGATTTTTATTATTTCTTCTCGTTTTTCTTTCTTTTCTTTCTTACTTTCTTCTGACTTGTGAGTTTACTCTTTCACCAATAAACTTCTTCAATTGAGTTTTGAAATACCCACTATTTTTCCTCTTTCAAAATCATTTATATTACTCTTTCTTTCTTTCTTTCTTTCTTTCTTGCTTTATCCAGTTATCATTTTCTTTCTTTTTTTCTTTCTTTATTCATTTATACTTTTTTGTCTGTATATCTTTCTTTCTATCTTATTTGTCTTTATCTCTTTCTCTCTACTTTTTCTATCAATATTTCTTTCTTTCTTTCTTTCTTTCTTTCTTTCTGTTGAGTCTTTCTTTCTTTCTTTCTTTCTTTCTTCCTTTCTTCCTCCCTTATCCAGTTATCATTTTCTTTCTTTTTTCCTTTATTTATTTATTTTACTTTTTTGTCTGTATATCTTTCTTTCTATCTTATTTGTCTTTATCTCTTTCTCTCTACTTTTTTCTATCAATATTTCTTTCTTTCTTTCTTTCTTTCTTTCTTCTTTCTTTCTGTTGAGTCTTTCTTTCTTTCTTTCTTTCTTCTTCCTTTCTTCCTCCCTTATCTAGTTATCATTTTCTTTCTTTTTTCCTTTATTTATTTATTTATACTTTTTGTCTGTATATCTTTCTTTCATCTTATTTGTCATTATCTCTTTCTCTCTACTTTTTCTATCAGTATTTCTTTCTTTCTTTCTTTCTTTCTTTCTTTCTTTCTGTTGAGTCTTTCTCTCTTTCTGTCTTTTTTTCTATAAGTACATCTTCCTTTCCTTCCTTCTTTTTCCTTTTTGTATGTCTCTGTCTTTCTTCTTTTTTTATATGTATGCCTTTCTTTCTTTCTTTCTTTCTTTCTTTCTTCTTTCTTTCTTTCTTCTATGTCTTTCTCGCTTTCTTCTTTTTACTATGTATATGTCTTCTTTTCCTTCTTTCTTTCTCTCTTCTTTTTGTCTTCCTTTCTTTCTTTTTTCCATGTCACATCATTTCCAACCCCCTTTCTTTCTTTCTTTCTTTCTTTCTTTCTTTCTATCTCTTCATTTAATTGCTTTCTCCTACTCTCCAACTCTTCCTCGACTTTCTATTTTCAATAAATTCACCCCATCCTTCTTCACTGTCATCCTCACTCTCATCACTATTCTCCTCTCCTTTTTTTTCCACCCCATCAACTGGAACTAATCTCTCCCATCTCCTCCTCTTCTTTTTCTCTTCTCTTTCTCTCTTTGCCCATCACTCCTCTTCCCGTTCCTCCTGTCTCGTGACTGAACGCTCATCATACTTAGAACTCTATCTCTCTATCTATCATCTTCTTTGATAATCATTTGAACAGGCCGTCTTATCCACTTATGTCGAATAGACTCTATGCAACACTGACACACGATTGTTCCGCAATTGAAGTAGATTTAAATAAACTGACATTAATGATAATTTCTTCGTTTCTTTTCACTTTATCGTGAAACATTACACGATATTCATTGGCTTCTGGCTTCTGCATGCGGACAACCAGCCTCCATTTTAACGACTCTCCCAATACCCTCACTTCAGTTGTCAAGATCTATCTGCATCTATCTCTTATGAGCTGTACGAAGATGGTGCCGAGAAAGCACGCTTCTAAAAGGTGATGCTAGTTTATCGGTTCGATGTTGCAGTTGTAGTGCCATAATCTTTCCAGGTCTACAAGTCGCCTCACATCTCCAGGATAAAGGAAAGGTTTACATGCGATCTATCGCATTCTATCTCTTTATGAGCGGTACGAGATGGCTACGTGGAAAGCACACTTTTAACAGGTTTGATGCGAGTTCTATAGTTCGAGACACTGTTGTAGTCCCATAATCTTTTTCGAGTCTTCAGGTCGTTAGGACATCTCTCGGGGGTAATCGAAGGTACATGTGATCTATCTGAATCTATCTCTTTATGAGCTGGTACGAGATAGTTGTGGAAAAGCACGCTTCTAACAGGTTGATGCAAGTTGTACGGTTCGATGTTGCAGTTGTTGTAGTGCCATAATCTTTCGGGTCCTCGAGTCTTCTTTGATATATTCTCAGATGATAGAAGATTAGATGCGATCTATCTGCCATCTATCTCGTTCTGAGTGAGTACGAAGATGGCTGCCGGGAAAGCACGCTTTTAACAGGATGCGAGTTGTACGTTCGATGTTGCACGTTGTAGGGCCATAATCTTTTTTCGGGTCTTGGGTCGTCTTGCTAGGACATATCTCAGGATATACAAAGGTTACGTGTGATCTATCTGCCTCTATCTCTTTATGAGCTGGTACGAGATGGCTGCCGAGAAAAGCACGCTTCTAAAGGTGATCTAGTTGTACGGTTCGATGTTGCAGTTTGTAGTGCCATAATCTTTTTTCCAGCTCTTCAAGTCGCCTCACATCCCCCAGGATAAAGGAAGGTTACATAGCGATCTATCTGCATCTATCTCTTTATGAGCTAGTACGAGATGGCTGCCGCGAAAGCACGCTTCTAAAGGTGATGCTAGTTGTACGGTTCGATGGTGCAATTGTAGTGCCATAATCTTTTCGGGTCCTCGGTCTTCTTGTCCTATTTCTCAGGATGATAGGAAGATTAAATGCGATCTATTCTGCATCTATCTCGTTATGAGTGTATTTGTCGCATACCCCACTTGTATGGACTGGGCACAAGGCCTCGTTTTAACGTGGGCCCACCCACAAAGCCGAAGCTCATGGATGGGAAAGAAAAAAAGTGCGTCGATCCCTTCGGCATTCCCCCACAAGGGGGCGCATCAAGCGCTGGGCAATAAACCCAGCCCGCCCCTTTAAGTCAAGGAGGTAGGTATTGCCTGAGGGAAAGCCCCCTGGGATCGACGCTATTAATTTACTTTACCGGTCCAGTGGCCGAAGCACACTGGATCCCCGGATGGGATAGGGAAAAGAGTCTCATCTATCTCTTTATGAGTGAGTACGAGATGGCTGCCGGGAAAGCACGCTCTAACCGCGCGATGTGAGTTGTACGGGTTCGATTTGCAGTTGTAGGACCATAATCTTTTTCGGGTCTTGAGGTCGTCTCGCTAGGACATCTCTCGGGATAATACAAAGGTACGTGTGATTATCTGCCTATCTCTTATGAGCGGTACGAGGTAGCTGCCGGAAAGCAAACTTCTAACAGGTGATGAGAGTTTTACGGTTCGATGTTACTGTTGAGTGCAATAATCTTTTTCCAGCTCTTCAAGTCCCGCCTCACATCTCCCAGGAAAAGGAAGGGTACATAGCGATCTATCTGTATCTATCTCTTTATGAGCTGGTACGAGATAGTTGTGGGAAAGCACGCTTCTGCAGGTGATGCGAATTGCACAGTTCATGTTGCTGTTTGTAAGTGCCAATAATCTTTTTTTCGGGTTTTTAAGTCGCCTTGCTACGGCATCTCCCAGATGATAGGAAGGTTACATACCGATCTATCTGCATCTTATCTCTTTATGAGCTGGTAGGAGGTAGCTGCGAGAACCACGCTTCTAACAGGTGATGCAAGTTGTACGGTTCGAATGTTGCAGTTGTCTAGTGCCATAATCTTTTTCGGGTCCTTTGAGTCTCTTTGGTATATCATCTCCCAGGATAATAGGAAGGGTTACATAGCGATCTATCTGCATCTATCTCTTTATGAGCTAGTAAGAGATGGCTGCGGGGAAAGCACGCTTCTAACAGGTGGATGGTAGTTGAACGGTTTGATGGTGCGCAATTGTTGTAGTGCATAATTTTTTCGGGTCCTCGGGTCTTCTTTGATATATCTCTCAGGATGATAGGAAGATTAGATGTTATCTATCTGCATCTATCTCTTTATGAGCTGGTATGAGTAGCTGCCGGAAAAGCACACTTCTAACAGGTGATGGGAGTTTTACAGTTCGATGTTGCTGTTGTAGTTCAATAATCTTTTTTCGGGTCTTCAGGTCACCTTGCTAGTACATCACTCGGGAAAATACAAAGTTACTTAGCGATCTGTCTGCATCTATCTCTTTATGAGCGGGTACGAGATGGCTGCGGGGAAGCACACTTCTCATGGGTGTGCGAGTTGTACGTTCGGAGTTGTTGTTGTTGTAGTGCTTGTTGTTGTTGTTTTTTCGGGTCCTTGGGTCTCTTTGGTATATCATCTCTCAGGATAATAGGAAGGGTATATATTGGTCTATCTGCCGCTATCTCTTTATGAGTTGGTACGAGGTAGCGTGTTGTATACTCTTTCCTTTCTTACTTCTATTATTCTTCTGTTCATCTTGGTATCTTACGTTCTTCTGATAGCGTCTCTTCCTAACGTCTCTTCTAGCAATCTGGACTTCTCTTGTTTGGTCGGTCGCAACTTAATTAATCTCTTCTAGATCAGTCTTGTTGCCAAGACATTCAACCATCAAACAAAACATATTATTTATGTAAACTTTATTTACTTAACTAAACATATTTCTCTAACTAAACATAGCGCGCGTATGCAGTGAGCTCCAGCCAAGGCAGAGATAGGCCCTATCTGCCCGACGTCCCAGCTGAAACTGAAAGAGCCAACCAGGTCCACGTGACTCCACGTATTTCGTGCTTTCTGTAATATTCCATGGAAAGTCCACCCGTGATAGGAAAGGGGCCATCCTTCAGAAATACAGGGGGTTGACAATAATCTATGCATAGATTATGTAACAGCTGCTGAGAAAGCACGCTTCTAACAGGTATACGAGTTATACGGTTCGGTGTTGCTGTTGTAGGGCCATATCTTTTCCGGGTTTTCGGCCCCCTTGCATATAATATCTCAGGGTATAGGAAGATTACATAGCGATCTATCTGTATCTATCTCTTTATTGAGGTACGAGGTACCTGCGGAAAGCACGCTTGCAACAAGTGATGCTATTTGGTACGGTACGATGTTGCAGTTTGTAGTGCCATAATCTACTTCGGGACTTCAAGTCGCCTTGCTACGGCATCTCCCAGTAAAGGAATTTTACATAGCGATCTATTTGTATCTATCTCTTTGAAGCTAGTTCGAGGTAGCAGCCGGTGTTGAATGTTATGGTATAAGGCATGGTCACTCCTAAATATAGACTCGTTGACTATCACGTGACCTGAGAAAGATTCCCATTTTCCAATCACTGGCAGTACTTGCTGCTGGTGCTGTGTTGTATTAATAGAGGCCTGATTCTAAACTTATGTCATTGACACTCGACATCTTGACGACGACTTACAAAGAATACTATAACACAGGATACTATATTGGCTTGCTTACTTACTTACTACATCTGAACTAAGGATGTCTGCCAGATATTCAACAGCCGGGAAAGCAGCTTTTAAAAGGTGTTGCGAGTTGTACGTACGATGTTGCAGTTGTAGTGCCATAATCTATTTTCGGTCTTCAAGTCGCCTTGCTACGGCATCTTATAGGATAATGGAAGTATTACATGCGGCGCCCATCTTCTCTCAAACTAACCTCTAGAAAGACCGGTTTAAGTTAAGTCGTAGAGCATTCGTCTTGGAACCACAAGTTCTGGGCTCAATACAATCGAATTTGTAGGATGGGAGCTGATGATAGTGTGGCGATCAACCTCAGACGCAAAAACAATCTCCCTGGCTAGCGCAGTTATAAATGGGGATAGACTTCCTGCTGAACTTAGTA
>CM042156.1:100055789-100063289 GCA_023376005.1 Doryteuthis pealeii
CATCATATGAGTCGCGCCAGCAGCACAGATATCCATGTCAATCTCTCACCAATCATCCCTATCATTCATTTACCCCCGGTGGTCGTCCGCACGGCATGCAGTATCCGCACAGAGATGTTCTATGTAGATCTTTGCTGCTGGACGACCCGCATTTGCATTTCCATGTGCTGGTTTCACAAAAAAGGACGTCGCTAACGAGTTTATCCTTACTTCTCCAGCACTCACTCGGATGGTTTGTAAGATAGGAGGCAGGTGGCCGTATATATATTTACCAACCCCTCCGCACGAGCAGGATATGACACAAGGTCAATTTTTTAAGCGGATTTTAACAGGTTTGAATTCAGAGTTTTCCTTCTCTTAGATCGGTTGCCAAACCAAGGTTATAGAGCCCAGTCTGCCCTACTATTTATCCATAGCTGGAGGGAGAGTAGGATTCATACCTTTCCCAAAGGTATTAGCGCAAAGCGAAATGCAATTACCACATCCAGTATAGATGCTTTCTTGTGGGATGCTGCTTCTACGATTTGTTCAAGATCCACACGCAGCATCCTTGTGCAGCTCCCATCAAAAGTCCAAATTAGCTGTAAAGACATTTTTTTCCTTAATTGATCACATCTCGGTTTTTATTTTAAAGAAGAAAAAAAGAATATTGTAATGTTTTAAAAAACTGTCACAGCTTCAATTACACATTCTTTTAAAAAAATATACAACTAAAAAACGAATTAACATTTAACTGGATATCTGTCATTTTGTCTTAAGAATATTGTTTTTTATTATATTTTAATATGACAGATGATGTGCTGAATTAGTCCCTGTTTTTTTGGGGGGAAGGGGGTTTCTCAGAATGATTGAGTTGAGCTTCTCAAAATGGATGGCATTTAACAACTATGGAAGATTAAAATGCAATAATGTCTCCATTGGGGGAAAGAAAGAAACGAAAAGTGTTGGAAAAGGATTAAAGAATGAAGAAAAAAAAATAAATTAGAGATATATGTTTTTCTTAGAATAATTATACAGTTCCTTAGGAAATTACCTACCAATACACACACACACACACCACACACACACACACACACACACACATATATATATATATATATATATATATATATATATATGTGTGTGTGTGTGTGTGATACTGATATTTTACAGTAATATATATTATATATATATTATTCAGTCACTAAGCATTCAATGTTAATATATATATATAATATATATATTATATATATATATATATATATATATATGGATGTTTGTTTATATATATAATATGTAATATATATATATATATATGTAAAAATGGAATTGGAATTTAATCCGACGATATGAGGAAGAATGAATAAAGAAAAGAAAGTACCGAATGGATAATAAAAGATGAATTTAATCAATATCACTTACACATGTGTTTCGGTCAGTTTATCTATGTGTACACGATTCAAACTATTATTATTATTAAATAATTTCATTTTATTTGTTTATTTAATAATAATAGTTTGAGTCGTGTACACAGATAAACTGACCGAAACACATGTGTAAGTAATATTGATTAAATTCATCTTTTATTATCCATTCTGTACTTTCTTTTCTTTATTCATTCTTCCTCATATATATATATATATATATATATATGTGTGTGTGTGTGTGTGTGTGTGTGTCTGTGTGTGTCTGTGTGTGTGTATTTGGGTAGAACATTATTTATTTAGAAACAAATTTAGTTAAAGATAATGCAATCATTATTTTTCTAACAATTTTTTGATGTTATCATCTTGAAAAAAGATTTCATTTGTAAACAAAAGTAATTTCGGTTCTTTTTTGAATAGATAATTGAACCATTATCGAGTGTGTTTATCATTTGTCTAAACTATCATTATCAAGACTATACTAATAGTTTAGAGAAATAAGGAACAAACGTGAGTGTTTGAGTGCGTATATATTATATATATATATATATATATATATATATATATATATATATATATAAAAACAGACTGACAAACAAGGACTATCACTCGCTTTTCTCGTTATTCTGTGATAAAAAAATTATTATTACCTTCCATATACCAACAAATGCCCTGAAGATGATCTAATAGATCGAAACACTGCAGCATCGGCCAATAAACTCACCACTTAACTCATTTAAACCTGTGTTTTTTCAATCTTTCTTAATATACTACATACCGTCGGATTCACTTCCTTTTCTCCCCCCCACATATATATATATATATATATATATAATCGATTATATACATTATGCTTACCCTAAATCGATATGACAAAAGGACCATTTGAAAAAAAAAAACAGCCCAAATAACGCTGGTGCACGCATACCCCTTAAAACACACACACACACACACACACACACACACACACAAATATTATATATATATATATATATATATATTTGTGTGTGTGTGTGTGTATGGAAAAATAATAAAAGGAAAGAAATATTGTAAGGATAAACATTATTTATTAGAGTGCCGATACGTGTTTCGACCTAAAGTTTGTTCTTGTATAACTTGTATTCTATTTATTATTATTTTAGATACAAAATATAATAAAATAATAATAGAAATATACAAAACATTTAAATATACAAAAAAGAGTCATCACCAGGCAAGATATTTTGATATTTTTTATATCATATATATATATATATATACATATATATATATATATATATATATATATATATATATATATTATATATATATAATCATACAAGGAAGGAAAACTCAACACCGTAATTCCATAATAAATTTATTTCGACCAAAAATGGGGCCTATATAAATCTAAGTTGATTTAATATAGCTCCCCAAAATCCAGTCTCATCAGATGGGAGAATCAAGTTATTATAATATTATAATATAATAATTTGATTCTCCCATCTGATGAGACTGGATTTTGGGGAGCTATATTAAATCAACTTAGATTTATATAGGCCCCATTTTTGGTCGAAATAAATGTATTATGAAATTACGGTGTTGAGTTTTTCCTCCCTTTCTAAGATAAATATTGCTCTGTATATAATCTAAAAGGTTTATTATACATTGAGCTCTCTTTTAAAGATTTAAAGATTCACTGTATTTATACATACTGGATCATACAATAATAATCTTAGAAATCACATATAGTTATTTACTAAGCTTAGCTTAGATGTGGCACATGGCCAGAAGCATGGGGCGCCCAATGAGAATCGAACTCACTAACAATGGTCTGCGAGGCGAGATTGCTAACCATTACACCACGTGAGGTGCCCTTAGAAATCACATATAGAATCATCCCTTATTACCAAGTTTTGGATACCTCTCATCATATATATATATATATATATATATATTCTTCTCTTCTTCTCGCACACATATGTATTCGACATATACTGACACACAGCCAGAGATTGCACCATTGCACACTTTTCTAGTCTTCTTCTGCACTTGACCACACCAGCTGAACTTACTTGACCCTCTGCCCCTGATGCAAAAAAATCGCACGCCTCACTGGGCAGAGAAACACGTCTCCACGTGCCCATGTCGAGCGGTCTTACAAAGCACACGGAGGAAAAGCCTTTGAAAGCAGCGTTTGGACAATATTACGTCCACAGTAAGAAGCCGGTTACCAAAAAAGAAAAAAAAAGAAAAAAAGAAAAAAAGAAAAAGGGACAAATAATCTCGTTTCATGAGCTGGCCAAAGTTGTAATGATCGCAGTGCTGGAATAGTTTTGAGGGGGAGGGTGGGGACAAAAGGTAGATCAGAATTCATCGGAAGGCTTTCCCGTCACCCCGATTTGATAGCCTGTCTCTCGTGTTCTTCAATGTCAAGGAGTAAGCGAGAAACCCTCCTTGACTCTTGGGCTTTTTATAATCGCCATTTTCTTTGTCACTATTCTGGAAGGTCAGAGGTCACATGAAAAGAAAGAACCTGCCTTTGGTTATGACGGGTTTTATTAAGAGTGGGGTACTTAGCGCTTGGCAGACCTCGTCACTGGCCCCTTTGCACCATTACTCTTAGAGCTGGATTAAGCCCAGTAGTTGTCACACTAAAAAGAGCATTAACATTACCTCTCTGAAATGATATGGCTTAGCTTGTTTTATTTAACGGCACACCAAGCCCTTATGGGTAATCTAATACTTAAATCTGAGTGATTTGTAAATGTGTGATTATATCTATTTACCAACCCCACCGCACGAGGAGGATGTGACACAAGGACAATTTTTTAAGCGGAGTTCAACAGGTTTGAATTCAGAGTTTTCCTTCTCATAAACCGGTTGCCTAACCAAGGTTAAAGAGCCCAGTCTGCCCTGCTATTTATCCATAGCTGGAGGGAGAGTAGGACTCATACCTTTCCCAAGGGTATTAGCGCTAATATGAAATGCAATTACCACATCTGGAATTTGAACTCGGAGCGACGGGTCCATTTCCCATGACTTTAACCATTACACCACGCGCTTCCAACTGTTTCATAATAATAATAATAATAATAATAATAATAATAATAATATTGGACCTTGCTAGAGAACTGAAAAATTATGGAATATGAAAGTGAAAGTTATACCAACTGTAGTTGGTTCACTTGGAATGGTCCCAAAAGGATTGGAAAAGGGTTTGGAAAGTTTGGAAATCAGAGGAAGAATTGAAACCATTCAGAACACTGCACTGCTGCAATCTGCCAGAATCCTCAGAAGAGTCCTGGAGACCTAAGAAGATTTGCTGTCACTCAGACTCCAGTAAAAGACCATCAGCTAACACTGATGTGAAAAACTCAAAAGGAATATAATAATAATAATAATAATAATAATAATAATAGGATCCAACTCATGATTCAGTTATAATGGATCTGCAAGACTACCCCCCCTCAAACCAGGTGATGCCGGGTAGCCGCTTCTAGTCAAGAATTAATAAAACAAAACGTCTTCGTCATACAATAACCTGGCAAGGGTTGACATGCCGTAAAATCTAACCAACCAACCAACCAGCCAACCAACCAAGTACAACACTTATATAGGGTGCATGGGAGGCGCGTGGTGTAATTGTTAAGGTCATGGGAGATGGACTCTTCGCCCCGAGTTCAAATCCTGGATGTGGTAATTGCATTTCACTTAGCGCTAATACCCTTGGGAAAGGGATGAATCCTACTCTCCCTCCAGCTATGGATAAATAGTAGGGCAGACTGGGCTCTTTAACCTTGGTTAGGCAACCGGTCCAGGAGAAGGAAAGCTCTGAATTAAAAAAAACCCTGTTAAACTCCGCTAAAAAAATTGACCTTGTGTCACATCCTGCTCGTGCGGAGGGGTTGGTAAATATATATATAGAGTGCATGGAACCCATTATTTCATTTCTTTTTCTTTTTTTTTAAATTCCTGTCATAAAACATGTTGGCAAATGCAATTCGAGGAGAAAACAAAGGTTTTATTGCTGCTGTTCTAATGATAAGCAAGAGTTTCTCCCATGAAATCAGTGCCGTATCTAAGCGACTATTTTCCCAGAACCCCTCACACCATGGTAAGCAGTCGGTTACCCTCAAAATTAATCCGATCTTGTTTCTTCAATGTAACTTTGAAATTCAGCACTCAATTTTTTAAGAGACTAAACAAAAAAGGACTAAAGATTTAAGTCTTTCTTTATAGAGTGAACGATTCCCAGTGTAGTATAGTTACGGCACTAAAAACAACTTATCTTCGGAGCGGGCACTGTCCCTCATCAGATACGATTTGGGAGCTCTGTGACTCTAACAATAAGAGCACACATTGAGCTCTGCAAACTGCGACAGGTAAAAAAAAACCCCCAAAAAAACTCCTATGTCGTAAGGAAGATTTCTTCTCTGGACTTTTGATTTGGTTTGTTTGGTTTGTTTTGTTTTACGGCATATCAATCACAGTGGGTCATTTAATGCCGACAAAGTTTTGAAATGAATCAATTCTTAATGGATAATACAATTTTTTATAAATACATTTTTCTATTTAACCCATAGATGGGACCCTAACAGGTACTACCACTCCGGGTCAGAGTGGACCAGGGAGCAATGGTGATGAAGAGGTGCTCCACATTCCCCAAACCTCTAAAACTGGAACCTCACCATCAGATAGAGTTTAACGTAATTCCTAGGACATGTAGACCCACAGCCACCGCCTTCTAGCACCCATATGATAAAAAGGGTTTGGGGCTTGCCATAAGGGTAATAGGGTTGGGGCAATCATATAGGTGCTAGGGCTTGACGTGACCAGCCGATTGAACGGAGGGGGCCTCTCCGACCGCCCGTATAGTCCAAGATAGGGCCAAAGTGGAGTATTGCATGTCATGAACTGCTCATCCACCTGGGCTCTATCCTTAAGCATCACGGGTCGCCATCCACGGCCAACGGGTGGCCTCATTGGGGGAGTCTTACTCCTCTGCAGAGGTGCGGTCGGTGCATTCTAACGCCCCAGCCGAGAGGGCGGGGACTTTTGAATATATATATATATATATATATATATGTGTGTGTATGAAGTGGTCAAACGATGTGTTTGAAATGGCGAAGGCCGACAAAAAATATATATGTATGTAAATGACTGGTAGTAAGGAATGATACCACCCGGGATCCTCACAATCTCACCGTATAACAATACTGTATGCTCCAGTAGGTGCAAACATACATTCATACAAGGATTTTTATAAATCCCTAAAGAGAGCTCTTTATATATATATATATATATATATATATATATATATGGTAGAAATGTGAGGAGGTTAATCCGACAGTATGTGGAGAAAAGTAGACAAACACGGGATGTTATAGAAAACTTGATGTTTATTGTCGACGGTGCAACGTTTCGGTCTCTTATTAGACCATCTTCAGGACTTGGATATAGTTCTTACTCCAATGATGGAAATTCTCAAAATGCTGAAAACGGAATGTCATCAGTAAGGTGTAGTTGGGGGTAGTTACTGGATTCTTTTTCTCTCAGGAATGGGGAGTGCCGAAACAGACACACACACACACACACACACATACACATATTTAGCTAACCAATCCCCACAATCTAACACCTGTGGTACCACCATTCACCATTTCGGCACTCACCATTCCAGAGAGAAAAAGAATCCACGACCCAGCCCCAACTACACCTCCCCCTACTGACGACCTTCCGTTTTCAGCATTTTGAGAATTTCCATCATTGGAGTAAGAACTATATACAAGTCCTGAAGATGGTCTAATAAGAGACCGAAACGTTGCACCGTCGACAATAAACATCAATTTTCCATAACATCCCGTGTTTGTCTACTTTTCTCCACACACACACACACATATATATATATATATATATATTATATATATTATATAAGAAGAAAAATTATATATATATATATATTTGTGTGTGTATATATATATATATATGTGTTGTGTGTGTGTGTATGTATGTATGTGCGTGTGCGTGCGTGGGTGCGTGTGAGTTTTCATTTTTTTAGCATAAGCAACTACCACCCTTGTCTATCTATGTTGGTCTCGCAGCGAATCCAGGTCCC
>CM042156.1:100065789-100123289 GCA_023376005.1 Doryteuthis pealeii
GTGTTAATTATTATTCTATGTTACTGATGCTCTTGATCAGGATTGAACCTGCAGTCTAGATATAACGGTCACTTAGAACTGCCTTAACCTAACTCATTTATCCACTACGCTATGTATCCGATAGGATGAGGACAATAGTCCGAATAATCCAAATAATACTAATACCTGAGATTACATTTACATTTTTGAGTAGTTATTTCTTAAGAGTTTGTTTTACATAGTTATATGATATCAACGATTGATTGGTTTTAACGGCATGTCAACCCACCTGGTGTTATTTTATGCCTAGAGATTATATTTACATGTTTTGTGCTGTTATTTTTCAGGTTTTTTTTTCCATAGTTATATGATATAAGTGATTGATTGATTAATTGATCGATTGAATTTATCGGCATGTCAACACATCTTGGGTTATTTTATGCCTATAATAATAATAATAATAATAATAATAATAATAATAATAATAATAATAATATTCTTTCAGCTTGTATATTAGGTCTGAGACCTGTCAGCTGTTCCTTATAAATATTCATTTTAATTCCACAGAATATTTATAATCATTCCACAGATTATCTAACATTGCCTTAAAGGAGTTTAGAGATGGGCCTATTATTTACATTTTTGTGTAGTATTTTTTGGCATAGTTATATGATATCATTGATTGATTGATTAATTTTAACGGCATTTCAACTCGTCTATGGTTATTTTGTGCCTTTTTTATTCTGTAGGGAATCGCGTTCATTGTACGTCCATATTTATAATTTTTTTGGTAGTTTCGTAAAAGTTTTTTCTACACACAGTCCTATCGAATATGAATCATTTTAAAGTATTTTTATCCATTTCTATCCATTTGAACCCTAGACGGGATCCTAACAGGTACTACCATTCTGGGTCAGAATAGATCTGTAATGGCAATGAATAAGTAAGTAAAGTCATCGGGTTGGCCTAAAATCGGTATCAATCAGACAGTGAGGAGTCTATCCCCTTTTCACTAGCACTAGATGGTCTTAATGTTTTAAGATATAAGAATTCTCTGAACACCGCTCCAACGCTCGAGAAAGTACAAGAATGTATATTTTTTTGTTTCTTCCAAATTGTGAATTAATTTTTAAAAAATTGAAATAGATCACTAAGTAGACCTGAGCCTATTGTAATAGTGACCAAGTTTGAATTCAGAGTTTCACTTCTGATTAAACTGGTTGCCAACCAAGGTTAAAGATCCCAGTCTGCCCTACTATCCATAGCTGGGGGGAGAATAGTTGGGTTCATGCCTTTCCCAATGGTATTAGCGCTATGTAAACTGTGGCTTCGTCCAGGAATTGAACTCGGGTCGACGAGTCCATTTCCATTACGAATCTAACCAGTATACCACAGCGCTTGTCCCTTATAAACATAACATTGTCTGAGAAACGTATTAAAACTAATTAGTTTTTTATCGCATGACAATCAGAAGAAAATAAGAAGCGAATTTTATAATGAATGTCGTTTTGATAGAGGAACTATCATAGCCAAGATGGCAGCTGAGAATGCATATTTGCCCTGAAGTGAAAGCGAGGCTCTGATTCCCACTTCTGCTTTGCCTTCTAGGTAAAATACAGAGTAAACATCTTAGAAAATATCTTATTAATTTGTCATGTGATATCAAGACAGGTTTCATCAAATGATGATTATTACTAATGAGCATGAAATAAAGAAACACTATTCATAGAAAGAATATAATTCGTGTAAAAAGGGATTAGTAACTGTTATAGGTGATATACCTTATAGAATAATGGAATGCGCCGACGGTTCCTATAAGTAACAGGGACAATTATGGCTTGAGAGTAAGCCAATGCGAGTCAGCTCATAACTCTATTTGTCGGACGTAATTCCCACTTCTCTGTACTGTAATTGTCTACTCTTTTGTTAATACATTTTCCTACATTTGTTACCCGTCGTTTTGTTCTTATTTGACCCCTTAAAACCACACAACAGTAACATAGACACAGATATAACAAGAATGAAATGCGATGTGTAGGAAGCATAAACCAATATGTAAGATCCGTTGTCAAAATAAAATAAATAACTTTTTTCAAGAAATGTATGCAAATAAAAAATATGTTTAGCACTCGATACTTGTGTTGCTCTGTAATTTCAACGGAAAATAAAACAATAAACCTACTTACCTTTTTTTTTTCAAAGAATAATTGAATGAAACCAACAAAATAACATTTACCGAATGAGCCATTATTAGCAGTTTCTTACTGATATTCTTCCGAACACTCCGTCAATCTTGATACCTATTTTCGTGAAAAGGTGAACAGAAGGAAAGAGAAAAAAAGAGAGAGAAAGAGTTAAATCAAAATTATTATACTTTGAACATATTGGAGGGACAGGATCCCCAACACAGCAGTTCTAGAGAAAGCTCAACTCCCCAGCTTGAGTTCTCTACTGAGGCAACGTCGTCTCCGATGGCTGGGTCATGTACGTCGGATGGATGATGGACGAATCTCGAAAGACATGCTTTATGCAGAGCTTTCGTCTGGTAAAAGACAGATTGGTCGCCCCCAGCCGCGATTCAAGAATGTCTGCAAGAAAGATCTCAGGTGCTTTGGCATTGCCCCTTCCAGCTGGGAAAATTTGGTTCAGGACCGCCCTCGGTGGCGGCAGAATCTCCGTAGAGGACTGTTCATGTCTGGAGTCACCTTGACGCAACACCATAAAGCTAAGAGGTCCAGAAGAAAGCAGCGGTAACAAAGCACCGGCACATCAACATCTTCAGGGACAGCCTTCACATGCGACATCTGTGGTCGAGAATGTTTTTCAAACATCGGACTCCACAGCCACAGAAGGCGCTGTAACTTCAGGGGCACAAAAAACTTAATTATATTCTTCCGAGACTGAAATGCCAATACGACATATTGAGCTATTCGCAATAGCTTTTAAGTAAGCATATCAAATGTTGTAATAATCCAATTATCATACTGTGGTATATCCACAGGTCCTGCTAGTATATGTTTATTCCTGCATGATCTTTAAATTCGAATCTAGAATTGTTCTTCTTTTGTTTTCTTTTTTGTTTTTTTACTGAACTAAATGGAAAAAGGGGACCGTTTCTTTAGCGCCTCAAAGCTCTAATCAGCCCTGACAACCATCTAATCCCACCTAGAAACCAAATCGACAAAACGCCATCGAGTAAGAATTTGAAACCAAAATACGGACGTGTAGTTTAAGACCAAGGACTTCTTCCAAGACATTAACCATCCATTTGTGAATGTACTGGACTCGGGTTTACGAAGATTAAAAGAGCGCTACGTTTCAGGACGCGCGTCGTAAAAATCTCCTTTCACGGCTATACAAAAACAACATAAAAAAAAATCCTGCTTCCTAGAATCCTGCTTCCTTGGGCAGTCTTGCCAATAATGGTAAGATTAGTATAATATCCCTCCCTTAAGTGAGCAATGGCACCACAGATCCTCTGCTAATGTCCAACCGAAACTTGATCCTATACGAAATCTTTTGTGGCACGTGGTGTAATGGTTATCCTCGCAGCAAATGGACAAGGTGAACTGAGTTCAAATCCTGGACGAATTGAGCCCGTGTCACATCCCTCCTTTGGAAGAAAGCCTGGATAAATAAATGGAGGCGCGTTACCCTCCTAGGAAATGGATACGCCGAGACGAGTTCAAATCCTGAACAAGGCCTTTTTTGCATTTTACATAGGGCTAATACACTTGGGAAAGGTGTAAATCTAACTATTCTCCCTTCAGCCATCGTTAAATAGTACGATAGAGTGGGCTCTTTAACCTCAGTTAAGCAACCAGTTTAGGAGAAGGAAAACTCTAAATTCAAACCTGTTAAACTCAGCTTAAGACAATGTTTCCCATCCTGCGTGCGGGTAGAGGTTGATAATATAATATATATATATATATATATATATATATATATATATATATATATATGTGTTGTTCTGGTTCCAACGCGAGAAAATTTAATATTTTATAGAAAAGAAGAAGGTCCGCAAAATGTATTATGTTTTCAGAAAATTTAAAAAAATTCTTTTTATCTTACATATGCGACACGTGTTTCTGATCTGTTGTCTTCTTCAGGCATTTGAGTTATTACTTGGCAGAATATGTATGTAAATATATATATATAGTGTGTGTGTGGTGGTGTGTGTGTGTGTATATATATATATATATATATATATATATATATATATATATATATAAATATATATTCATCCACAGACACCGGGTTTCGACGTATCACGTTTCCTCTGTGTGGCTAGACTTTTTTTTGCAAGCTACCCCCGGTCGGTATCGAACCCGACTGATTTTACGTCAATCCGGCGTTTTAATCCCTTGGCCATCAGACACTTGCAGAGAAGGGGTAGATTTTAATTGTTAAATACATACACAGGCATATATGTTACAGTTGTTAGAGAGCTCATACCCTGTTTATAGGAGAGCCTTGCCATTTTTTAAGCTTAATTTACGATCAACAATCAATTTTTACCCCAGAGATCTCAACCAACAAGGAGTTTGGAGCATATATATTTTGTTATCAACAGACACCGTGTTTCGACGTATCAAGTCTCCTCAGTGTGGCTAGACTTTTTGCTAGCTATCTCCGGCCGGGATAGAAACCTGACACAAACACACAAACACAAACAGATACAGACACAGACACAAATACAGGCCACACACACACACACACACACACACACACACACACACACACATATATATATATATATATATATATATGTATATATAGAGAAAGAGAGGAAGGAAAAACTCAACACCGTAATTCCATAATAAATTAATTTCGACCAAAACTAGGGCCTATATAAATCTAAGTTGATTTAATATAGCTCCCCAAAATCCAGTCTCATCAGATGGAAGATCAGGTTATTTTCCTGATGTTCGGGTTCATTTTCTTACAACGGTAACCACAACAACTGTTACATAATCTATGCATAGATCATTGTCAACCCTCTGTATTTCTAAAGGGATGGCCCCTTTTCATATCACGGGCGTGACTTTCCATGGAATATTACAGAAAGTCCGCGAAATACGTGATGTCACGTGGGACCTGGTTGGCTCTCAGTTTTATCTTGGACGTCAGGCAGATAAGGTCTTTCTGCCTTAGCTGAACCTCACTGCACACGCGCGCTATGTTAGTTACATGAAATGTTTAGTTAAGTAAATAAAAGCTTACATAAATAATATGGTTTTGTGGTTGATGAATGTCTTGGCAACAAGACTGATCTAGAAGAAGAAATGAATCAAGAACGACCAATCAGCAAGAACAGAGAAATAGAAGCATAGAGAAGTCCAGACGCTAGAAGAACGTAAGATACCAAAGATGAGCAGAAGAATAAAAGAAGCAAGGAAAAAGAAGAGTATACAACACACCACCATGACAAAAAACGGCTACATCGAATCGTACATCGCTGATTGCATCTACTGATTTCTCCCACAGGTACCTCGTAAAAGTAAAGTAGTTAAGTAGACGGTGTGTCCTATCATAGGTACTAACTGTTCAGCAAGGAAGTCTATCCCCTTTATACTAGCACTAGCCAGGGAGATTGTTTTTGCGTCTGAGGTTGATCGCCACACATATCATCAGCTCTCCCGTCCTACAAATTCGATTGTATTGAGCCCAGAAACTTGTGGTTCCAAGACGAATGCTCTACCGACTTAACTAACCCGGCCTCTTTATCAGACACCTCGGAACAGCTCATAAAAAGATACATTTTAACAATACCTCTTTTTAGAGGTTAGCTCGAGAGAAGATGGGCGCCGCTATGTAATACTGCCATTATCCTATAAGATGCCGTAGCAAGGCGACTTGAAGACCCGAAAATAGATTATGGCACTACAACTGCAACATCGTACCGTACAACTCGCAACACCTTTTAAAAGCGTGCTTTCCCGGCTGTTGAATATCTGGCCGCCATCCTTAGTTCCAGATGTAGTAAATAAGTAAGCAAGCCAATAAGTATCCTGTGTTATAGTAATGTGTCTTTGTAAGTCGTCGGCTCAGGATGGTCCGAGTGTCAATGACATAAGTTTAGAATAGGCCCTCTATTAATACAGACAGGCAGCAGCAGCAGCAGCAGCAAGCAGCAGCACTGCCAGTGATTGGACAATGGGAATCTTTCTCAGGTCACGTGATAGTCAACGAGTCCTATTTAGGAGTGACCATGCCTTATATCCATAAACATTCAACACAGCTGCTACCTTTGAACTAGCTCTCAAAGAGATAGAATACAAATAGATCGCTATGTAAAATTCCCTTTATCCTGGGATGCCGTAGCAAGGCGACTTGAAGACCCGAAGTAGATTATGCCACTCAACTGCAACATCGTACTGTACAAATAGCATCACTTGTTGCAACGTGCTTTCCCCCGCAGGTACCTCGTACCAGCTCATAAAGAGATAGATACAGATAGATCGCTATGTAATTCTTCTATTCACCCTGAGAATATTATATAGCAAGGGGGCCCGAAAACCCGGAAAAAGATTATGGCCCTACAACAGCAACACCGAACCGTATAACTCGTATCACCTGTTAGAAGCGTGCTTTCCCGGCAGCTGTTACATAATCTATGCATAGATTATTGTCAACCCCCTGTATTTCTGAAGGGATGGCTCCTTTTCCTATCACGGGCAAGACTTTCCATGGAATATTACAGAAAGCCCGCGAAATACGTGAAGTCACGTGGGACCTGGTTGGCTCTTCAGTTTCAGCCTGGACGTCAGGCAGATAGGGCCTATCTCTGCCTTGGCTGGAGCTCACTGCATACGCGCGCTATTTTTAGTTAGAGAAATATGTTTAGTTAAGTAAACAAAAGTTTACATAAATAATATGGTTTTGTGGTTGATGAATGTCTTGGGCAACAAGACTAATCTAGAAGAAGAAATGAATTAAGTGCGACCGACCAACAAGATGAAGTCCAGATGCTAGAAGAGACGTTAGAAGAGACGCTATCAGAAGAACGTAAGATACCAAAGATGAACAGAAGAATAATAGAAGTAAGAAAGGAAAGAGTATACAACACCGCTACCTCGTACCAACTCATAAAGAGATAAATGCAGATAGATCGGTATGTAACCTTCCTATCATCCGGGGAGATGCCGTAGCAAGGCGACTTGAAGACCTGAAAAAAAGATTATGGCACTACAACAACAGCAACACCGAACCGTACAACTCGCATCACCTGTTAGAAGTGTGGTTCCTCGCAGCTACCTCCTACCAGCTCATAAAGAGATAGATACAGATAGATCGCTATGTAATCTTCCTATCACCCTATTATATAGCAAGGAGACCCGAAGACCCGAAAAAAGATTATGGTACTACAACAGTAATATCGGACCGTAAAACTCCCATCACCTGTTAGAAGTGTGCTTTTTGGGCAGCTACCTCGTACCAGCTCATAAAGAGATAGATGCAGATAGATCACACGTAACCTTTGTATTGTCCCCGAGAGATATCCTAGCAAGACGACCTCAAGACCCGAAAAAAGATTATGGCCCTACAACTGCAACATCGAACCGTAGAGCTCGCATCGCCTGTTAAAAGCGTGCTTTCCCGGGACCATCTCGTACTCACTCATAACGAGATAGGTGCAGATAGATCGCATCTAATCTTCCTATCATCCTGAGAGATATAGCAAGAAGACCCGAGGACCCGAAAAGGATTATGGCACTACAATTGCGCCATCGAACAGTACAACTTGCATCACTTGTTGGAAGAGCGCTTTCCCCGCAGCCATTTCATACCAGCTCATAAAGAGATAGATGCAGATAGATCGCTATGTAACCCTTCCTATTATCCTGGGAGATGATATACCAAAGAGACCCAAAGACCCGAAAAAAGATTATGGCACTACAACTGCAACATCGAAACCGTACAACTTGCATCACCTGTTAGAAGTGTGGTTCCTCGCAGCTACCTTCTACCAGCTCATGAAGAGATAGATGCAGATAGATCGGTATATAACCTTCCTATCATCCTGGGAGATGCCGTAGCAAGGCGACTTAAAGACCCGAAAAAAAGATTATGGCACTACAACAACAGCACCATCGAACCGTACAACTTGCATCACCTGTTAGAAGCGTGCTTTCCCGGCAGCCATCTCGTACCAGCTCATAAAGAGATAGATGCTTATAGATTCCATGTACCTTTCGGATTACCCCCGAGAGATGCCCTAACGACCTGAAGACTCGAAAAAAGATTATGGGACTTCAACAGTGTCCTCGAACTGTACAACTCGCATAACCTGTTAAAAGCGTACTTTCCACGTAGCCATCTCGTACCCGCTCATAAAGAGATAGATGCAGATAGATAGCTATGTAACCTTTGTATTATCCCACAAGTGATGTCCTAGCAAGACGATTAGAAGACCCGAAAAAAGATTATGGCATTATAACAGCAACATCGAACCGTACAACTCGCATCGCCTGTTAAAAGCGTGCTTTCCCGGCAGCCATCTCGTACTCACTCATAACGAGATAGATGCAGATAGATCGCATCTAATCCTCCTATCATCCTGAGAGATATCGCAAGAAAACCCGAGGACCCGAAAAGGATATATGGCACTACAATTGCACCATCGAACCGTACAGCTTCCATCACCTGTTAGAAGCGTGCTTTCCCCGCAGCCATCTCTTACTAGCTCATAAAGAGATAGATGCAGATAGATCGCTATGTACCCATCCTATTATCCTGGGAGATGATATACCAAAGAGACCCAAAGACCCCAAAAAGATTATGGCACTAGAACAACTGCAACATCGAACCGTACAACTTGCATCATCTGTTAGAAGTGTGGTTCCTCGCAGCTACCTCCTACCAGCTCATAAAGAGATAGATGCAGATAGATCGGTATGTAACCTTCCTATCATCCTGGGAGATGCTGTAGTAAAGCGACTTAAAGACCTGAAAAAAAGATTATGGCACTACAACAACTGCAACATCGAACCGTACAACTAGCATCACCTGTTAGAAGCGTGCTTTTCCCATAACTATCTCGTACCAGCTCATAAAGAGATAGATGCTTATAGATCCCATGTACCCTTCGTATTACCCCCGAGAGATGTCCTAACGACGTGAAGACTCGAAAAAAGATTATGGGACTACAGCAGTGTACAACTCGCATAACCTGTTAAAAGTGTGCTTTCCACGTAGCCATCTCGTACCCGCTCATAAAGAGATAGATGCAGATAGATCGCTATGTAACCCTTCCTTTATCCTGCGAGATGTGAGGCGACTTGAAGACCTGGAAAAAGATTATGGCACTACAACAGCAACAAACCGTACAACTCCCATCACCTGTTAGAAGCGTGCTTTCCCGGCAGCCATCTCGTACTCACTCATAAAGAGATAGATGCAGATAGATAACATCTAATCTTCCTATTATCCTGAGAGATATAGCAAGAAGACCCGAAAAAGATTTTGGCTCTACAATTGCACCATCGAACCGTACAGCTTGCATCACCTCTTAGAAGCGTGCTTTCCCGGCAGCCATCTCGTACTCACTCATAACGAGATAGACGAGACTCTTTTCCCTGTCCCATCCGGGGGATCCAGTGTGCTTCGGCCACTGGACCGGTAAAGTAAATTAATAGCGTCGATCCCAGGGGGCTTTCCCCCCAGACAATACCTGCCTCCTTGACTTAAAGGGGCAGGGCTGGGTTTATTACCCAGCGCTTGAGGCGCCCCCTTGTGGGGAATGCCGAGGGATCGACGCAATTTTTGTTCTTTCCCATCCATGAGCTTCGGCTTGTGGGTGGGCCCACGTTAAAACGAGGCCTTGTGCCCAGTCCATACAAGTGGGGTATGCGACAAATACACTCATAACGAGATAGATGCAGATAGATCGCATTTAATCTTCCTATCATCCTGAGAATAGGTAAAAGACCCGAGGACCGAAAAAGATTATGGCACTAACAAATTGCAAGCACATCGCGAACCGTACAAACTAGAATCACCTTTTAGAAGCGTGCTTTCCCCGCAGCCATCTCTTACCAGCTCATAAAGAGATAGATGCAGATAGATAACATCTAATCTTCCTATCATCCTGAGAAATATAGCAAGAAGACCCGAGGACCCGAAAAAGATTTTGGCTCTACAATTGCAAAACCATCGAACACCGTAGAGATCACTGTTAGAAGCGTGCTTTCTCGGCAGCCATCTCGTACCAGCTCATAAGTGAGAGAGATGCAGATAGATCGCTTGTAACCCTTCCTTTATCCTGGGAGATGTGAGGCGACTTGAAGAGCTGGAAAAATTATGGCACTACAAACTGCAAACATCGAACCGTAAACTAGCATCACCTTTTAGAAGCGTGCTTTCTCGCAGCCATCTCGTACCAGCTCAATAAAGAGATAGATGCAGATAGATCTTGACAACTGAAGTGAGGGTATTGGGAGAGTCGTAAATGGAGGCTGGTTGTCGCATGCAGAAGCCAATGAATATCCGTGTAATGTTTCACGATAAAGTGAAAAGAAACGATAGAATTATCATTAATGTCAGTTTATAAATCTACTTCAATTGCGGAACAATCGTGTGTCAGTGTGCATAGAGTCTATTCGACATAAGTGGATAAGACGGCCTGTTCAAATGATTATCAAAGAGATGATAGATAGAGAGATAGAGTTCTAAGTATGTGAGCGTTCAGTCAACGAGACAGGAGGAACGGGAAGAGGAGTGATGGGCAAGAGAGAAAGAGAAGAGAAAAAGAAGAGGAGGAGATGGGAGAGATTAAGTTCCAGTGTGATGGGGTGGAAAAAAAGGAGAGAGAATAAGTGATGAGAGTGAGGATGACAGTGAAGAAGGATGGGGTGAATTTATTGAAAATAGAAAAGCGAGGAAGAGTTGAAGAGTAGGAGAAAGCAATTAAATGAAGAGAAAGAAAGAAGAAAGAAAGAAAGAAAGAAAGGGGGTTGGAAATGATGTGACATGGAAAAAAGAAAGAAAGGAAGACAAAAAGAAGAGAGAAAGAAAGAAGGAAAAGAAGACATATACATAGTAAAAAGAAGAAAGCGAGAAAGACATAGAAAGAAAGAAAGAAGAGAGAAAAAAGAAAGAAAGAAAGAAAAAGGCATACATATAAAAAAGAGAAAGACAGAGACATACAAAAAAGGAAAAAGAAGGAAGAAAGGAAGATGTACATATAGAAAAATAGAAAGAAAGAGAGAAAGACTCAACAGAAAGAAAGAAAGAAAGAAAGAAAGAAATACTGATAGAAAAAGTAGAGAGAAAGAGATAAAGACAAATAAGATAGAAAGAAAGATATACAGACAAAAAAGTATAAATAAATAAATAAAGGAAAAAAAGAAAGAAAATGATAACTGGATAAGGGAGGAAGAAAGAAAGAAAGAAAGAAAGAAAGAAAGAAAGAGAGAAAGAAAGAAAATGATAGCTAGATAAAGCAAGAAAGAAAGAAAGAAAGAAAGAAAGAGTAATATAAATGATTTGAAAGAGGAAAAATAGTGGGTATTTCAAAAACTCAATTGAAGAAGTTTATTGGTGAAAGAGTAAACTCACCAAAAAGTCAGAAGAAAGTAAAGAAAGAAAAAAGAAAAGAAAAACGAGAAAAAATAATATAAAATCATATGGGGTCAAAGAAGTAGACAATGAAATGAAGACAAAAAGAAGGTTAAAACAGTTATTGTTTTTGCAAAAAAAACAAAACCAACTAAAAACAAAAAAAAAAAAACAGATAAAAATAAAGAGAGAGAAAGAAAGAAAATAAAGGAAATTATCAATATAATAATAAAATGAATGAAGTCGGTCACGAAATGAAAAAAAAAAGTAAAAACAAGTAGGAAAGAGATACTTTGTTATCGCAATTAAATAAAATAAAATAAATGAATATTATAAAACAAGAGAACGTATGATAGGGACAAGAAAAAAAAGAAGATATAAAAGAAAGAATGAAAGAAAGGAAGAGAAGAAGGAAGAAACAACAACAAACAAACAAACTAACTCAAAAGAAGAAGAAAGACATAAAGAAAGAAAGAAAGAAAGAAAGAAAGAAACTAAGATTAACGAGATTTAAATGAGCTATATAAGACAAATGTCAGATGAATGAAAATGAAGCAACGGGAGAAAAGAAAAAAGAAAGCAAGAAAGTAAAAAGGAAATGATATACATTAGAAGGAGTAAATTTTTAAGAAAAAATAACCTAGAAGAATGAAACGATTCTCGTGTGCTTTCCCTGGCCACCGCTTGAGCAATTATTGGGTGCTGGGGTCAAACGACACTTCATAGCTTGTAGCAGTAAATGAAACGTGAGAAAGAAAGAAAGAAAGAAAGAAAGAAAGAAGAGTAATTAAAATAGAATACTCCAAGAATACTGAAAGCAATAACAAAAAAAATGGCCGATGAATGAAAACGAGGCTATAATAGTAAGGTATTAGAAGAAACATAGAAATAAAAAATCATACTGAATAACGATGCGTAAATAAATAAAAATGGCCGAAAGATGATGAAAAAAGGAGACTATAGCAATAAAGAACGTGTTAGAAGAAAAAAAACGAATAAAACAAATAAATAAAAACGAAAGAACGAAATAATTCATACAGAGTAACTAGGAGTAATAAAAATGGTCGAAGCTGAATGAAAATGTGGCTACAGTTGTAAGAGCGTATGTGAAGAACATAAAGAAGAAAAGGAAGAAAGGAAGGAAAGAAGAAAGAAAAAAAAATCATAGAAATAACTTTAAGTAAATAAACAAAATGACCAAAATGAATGAAACGAGGCTACAGCAGTAAGGAACGAGTGAGAAGAAAGAAAGAAGAAAGAAAAGACAGACAGAAGAAAAGAAAGATAGAAAAGAAGGAAAGATAAGAAAGATAGAAAAGAAAAGAAAGAAAGAAGAGAAAGAAGAAAGAATAGAAATTAAAGAAGAAAGAATTAGAAAAGAAAGAAGAAGAAGAGGATAGAAAGAAGGAAAGAAAGAAAGATAGAAAAAAGGAAGAAAGAAAGATTGAAGATAGAACGGAAAAGAAAGAAAGAATAGAAAGAAGGAAAGAAAGAAGAATAGAAAGAAAGGAAAGAAAGAAAGAAAGAAGGAAGAAAGAAGATAGAAAGAAGGAAAGAAAGAAAGATTGAAAGATAGAAAGAAAGAAAGAAAGAAAGAAGAAAAAAGAAAGAAGAAAAGGAAGAAAGAAAGAAGAAAGAAGAAAGAAGGAAAGAAAGAAAGATAGAAAGAAGGAAAGAAAGAAAGAAAGAAAAAAGAAAGAAAGATAGAAAGAAAAAGAAGAAAGAAAGAAAGATAGAAAGAAGAAAGAAAAAAAGAAAGAAAGAAAGAAAGAAGAAGAAAGAAAGATAGAAAAAGAAGGAAAGAAAGATAAGATAGAAAGAAGGAAAGAAGAAAGAAAGAAAGAAGAAAGAAGAAAAGAAAGAAAGAAAGAAAGAAAGAAAGAAAAAAAAGAAAGATAGAAAGAAGGAAAAAAGAAAGATAGAAAGAAAGAAAGAAAGAAAGAAGAAAGAAAGATAGAAAGATAGAAAGAAAGAAAGAAAGAAAGAAAGAAAGATAGAAAGAAAGAAAGAAAGAAAGATAGATAGAAAGAAGAAAAGAAAGAAAAATAGAAAGAAGGAAAGAAATCATAGAGAATAACGAGGAGCATATAAATAAATAAAAAATGACCAAAGTGAATGAAAATGAGACTACAGAAATAAAGAACTAGTAAGAAGAAAAAGAACTAAATAAATAAATAATGAAGGAAAGAAAAAAAAATGAAACCATAGAGGGTAACCACTAGCAAATATAAATGGTCGAAGTTGAATGAAAATGAGTCTACAGCAGTAAGGAGCGTGTGAAAAGAAAGAAAGAATGAATGAAATGATTCACAGTAAAATAACAAGGAATAAATAAATAAATATATAAATAAAAAAAATGATAAATATGAATGAAAACGAGGCTACAACAATAATGAAAGAAAGAAAGAAAGAAATCCTAGAGAATGAAAGAATGAAAAAGAGACTACAGCAATAAAGAAACTGTTAGAAGAAAAAAAAACGAAATAAATAAATAAATAAAAACGAAAGAACGAAATAATTCATACAGAGTAACTGGGAGTAAATAAAAATGGTCGAAGCTGAGTGAAAATGTGGCTACAGTTGTAAAGAGCGTATGTGAAGAACAAAAAGAAGAAAAGGAAGAAAGGAAGGAAGAAGAAAGAAAAAAAAATCATAGAAAATAACTTGGAGTAATAAAAAAAAAATGACCAAATATGAATGAAAACGAGGCTACAGCAGTAAGGAACGAGTGAGAAGAAAGAAAGAAAGAAAGAAAGACAGAAAGAAAGAGGGGCGAATAAATAAAAAATGACTGAAGTGAATGAAAACGGGATTACAGCAGATATGAACGTGCGAGCAGAAAGAATGAAATCTAAATTAGATCTGCATAAGATTAATGAATGATAATAATAATAATAATAATAATAATAATAATAATAATAATAATAATAATGGAAACGTTCAAGGCAAAATTTGAAAGAACAATCCGAATTATAAAAACAGATGAAGGAGAGACTAAGGCGGAAAGTAGAGAAAAATAACTCCATGGTAAAAAGAGAAATACAACAAAGAGAGAAACGGACAACGAGGAAGTAAAAAAAAAAAAAAAAAGAAAAAAGAAGAAAGAACGAAAGAAAGAATAATGTTATAGAGAAGGTGGAGTGGCGTGTGTGGGTTTTGTGCAATATGGCCAGGGTACTGATCCTGTCAGTTCGCCCGCTCCACCGAGATCGACCAGAGGCCTGAACGGCTTAGGGTTTTAAAACTCTTGCCGCCAATCCGGTAATATTACTCTCTGTTTTCACATGTAATAAAGAACTAATTAATGGCGATTAGTGTTTGCTGGCATCGTTGTAGTCGAGTTGCGTCGATCGATACGACGGCCGGGCCTCTGATCTTTAGTCTCAATCCACACTGCACGCGTACCGACCGACCGGGTCACAGGCGGACGCCATTTACGGCCGTTTGACGTTGATAGGAGCCAATGGGCGCCGGGGAAATGATGTATCCACTCCCGCCACTAGTTCCCGCCATCTCGCATTACCGCGCCAACGCACAATGGCGGGAACATGTCGCACGCACGCTCGCACGCACACAAAGAACATTCAAACACACACACAAACACTAAAATACACACACACACACACACACACACACACACACTCACACGCTCAAATACATACACACAAATGCACACACATACGCACACATGTAAATACACTCACACACAAAAACACACTCAAATACTCACAGACACACACACTAAAAAAACACACACACAAACATACACGCATACTCACATAAACATATATACATACGCTCGCACGCACACAAACAACCTTCAAACACACACTCATATTCACACGCAAATACATACACACAAATGCACACACATACACACACATAAACACACACATATAAACACACACACCCTCAAATACTCACACGCACACACACACACTCATAAACATACACAAACACATACATACAAATACTCACACATACATATATACATACATACATAGAAGCTATAAACGTGGTCTTATGCGCATGCGCATGATCAAACGACTTCTTTGCCTCAACAGAACAGTTCTACACACAACTGAAAAACAAAAACAAACATAAAAAAATATAGGAATACATAAACAAAACTAAAACACACACACACACACACACACACACACACACACACACAAAAGAAACTAGCGTACACACTATTTTATACAAATGTACATTGCAAGGAGGGAAACGCATATACACAAATACAAAGTTTCCTATGTCTACACTGACATATACATACTTACTCCTATGTGTATACATACACACAGGGGTAACGCAGTTTTATTGCTTGTTTAAATCCTCAGCCTCATTGCTGTGTTCCTTTTAGCACACAGTTCATCGCAAAAGATATCATACATATAGCTAGATATATAAGTTAACACGCAGTCGTTTCATGGGATAACATAGCACACGACCAATACACGAGATGAGATAGCACACACCCAGCAAGTCAGGCAAGTTAAGTCACAGTTCATCAGAAAATATAGCATACAACATTCCGGTCTTTGATGGATGTCTAAAATATATATATATATATGGAGGCGCGTGGGCTAGTGGTTAGAGTCGTGGAAAACGGACTCCTCGATTCGAGTTCAATTCCTAGACGAAGCTGTTGGCATTTCACATAGCGCTAATACCCTTGGGAAAGGTATATTCTCCCTCCAGCTATGGGCTAAATAGTAGGGCAGACTGGGCCCTTCAGCCTTGGATAGGTAACCAGTCTAGGAGAGGGATAACTCTGAATTAAAAATTCCTGAGGTCGGTCGTTGATTTGGTTTGTGGCAACCCTTGATGCACCAATTCTTTCCTATCGACTGTGTCAAAAAGTGTGGATGGTCCAACACAAGCCTTCACCACTATAAACAAACCACTGTGTGGGTGTTCATTGTGTGTGTGAACCCTCATGCGTCGAAAATCGACGAGAGAGTCCATAATATATATATATATATATATATATATATATATATATATATATATATAAAGTGTTGTTCTGGTTCCAAGGGGAGAAAATTAAATATTTTATAGAAAAGAAGGTCCGCAAAATGGATTATGTTTTTAGAAAAAATGTTTTTTATTATTTTTATCTTATATTTGGGACACGTATTTCAGATCTTCTGATACAAAACGTGACCCGTTTGGTCACCGATTGAGCTCAGGGAAAAGTGAGTTTGCCAAGCGAATTAAATTCAAAAAGTAAATAAATACGGCCAGACAAAACATCAGAATCATTTTTAAAGATTTATAAGAAAGGGAACGTTTGACCTAATGTAAGCTACGAGTTGCTGCTTGTGAAATTTTACATACAAATACCTTTCTCCAAATTCTCTCTCTTTACCTCACAGAGAAACTGACGTATATAACGAGGAGGTAATCAAGATATACATAGAGAGGGAGAAAGTGATCAGCAGAATGTGAGATAAGAGACAAGTTAGTTTTTGACTTAATTGCAAATTGCGACTAATTAAAACCAATTAAAATGGATTTTCAAGCATAACTTAATCCTAAAATTAAGGAATATTTTAGTACAACTTTTGTGTCATTAAACTAAACAGTAAAAAATTCATTTAGAGACAAAAATTGATTCGCACAGCTTCAGTGTAATATATATATATATATATATATATATATATATATATATATATATATATATATATATATATATATATATATATGCTTGCTTTTTATTATAAAAAGCAAGCAAAATTATTTGTGAAAATTTTTTTGAATTTTTTTTTTGTTTATGAACACGATCTCTCATTCTTTCAACCAACCAACCAACCAACCAACCAACCAAGGAATCAACACATTCTTCCGTATGACTCTAACTGTATCAACTATTTATACAATAATATTCTCTGAGCGTTCAATAAATAACGTATAATGGAGTGATCGGAGGTGAAATACAGTTATCTATCTGTCTATCTATCTCAGTATATTTCTATCCATTAATATATCTACCTCAGTCAGTTTCTATCTATTTCTGTCTGTCTGTATCTATCTATCTATCTATCTATCTATCTAACCAACCAACCAACCAACCAACAAGCCAGCCAGCCAGCCAGCCAGCCAGCCAGCCAACTAACCAACCAACCACAAGCCAACCAACCAGCCAGCAAGCCAAGCAGTCAACTAATCAGCCAAACATCCAACCAACAACCAACCAACCAACCAACCCACCAACAAGCCACCAACCCACCAACAAGCCAACCAGTCAACTAACCAAATAACGTACAAGTCAGCCAGCCAACCAACCAACCAACCAACCTATGAGCCAGCCAACCAGTCAACTAAGCAGCCAACCAACCAACCAACCAACCAACCAACCCACCAACAAGCCAAACCAACCCACCAACAAGCCAACCAGTCAACTAACCAAATAACGAACAAGTCAGCCAGCCAACCAACCAACCAACCAACCAACCTATGAGCCAGCCAACCAGTCAACTAAGCAGCCACCAACCAACCACAACCAACCCACCAACAAGCCAACCAACCCACCAACAAGCAACCAGTCAACTAACCAAATAACGAACAAGTCAGCCAGCCAACCAACCAACCAACCAACCTATGAGCCAGCCAACCAGTCAACTAAGCAGCCAAACAGCCAACCAACCCATCAACCAACTAACCCACCAACCCACCAACAAGTCAGCTATCCAACCAACCAACCAACCAACAACCAACAAGCAGCCAGCCAGCCAGCGAAACAGACAACCAGCCAATCAAACAACCAATAAGCCAACCAACCAACCAACCAACAAGCCAGCCAGCCAGCCAGCCAGCCAGCCAGCCAGCGAAACAGCCAACCAGCCAATCAACCAACAATAAGCCCGTCAACCAACCAACCAAACCAGCCAGCCAACCAACCAACCAACAAGACAGCCACCCAACCACCCTATAAACCAACCAACCAACCAACCAACCAACCCATTCCTCTGCACACTAATATAACTAAATTATTCATTCATAGTATGACACTCTCTGAGAGCGTTGAATAAATCACGAGTAATAGAGACAATGAGAGTAACTATATACACAACTGTGGTTTACTAATCGTTATTCGTGTAAATGTGTTCATGTTTTATCAGAGCGTCATAAAGCGACAAGTATCGTCATGGCGAATTGGCACGTCTGTTCGTGGGAATCAAGATATTAGACATTCACAACCTACCCGTGTCCATTACCTCCAGTCATTTTGACACCCGGAACTAAATTATAGAAGACTTCTTTCTTTTTGTAAAACTTATCTCTGATCATGCGCATTAGTACAAGGCTAAGGTTTTGTATGCAGACGAATAGGCCTCTCCTCTCAGTTACAAGGAAGAGGACACTCGTCTCCAAACCAGGAAGACGACATCTCAGTTAAGAACAGTAAATTGAACCAAGAGGTCAAATCTATCTCTCTATTTATCTATCTATCTTTTCACATCCATTTAGCTATCAACATTTATATATATATATATATATATATATATATATATATATATATATATATATATATATATATATTATTGTTCTGGTTCCAACGGGAGAAAATTCAATATTTTATAAAAAAGAACGTCCGCAAAATGTATTATGTTTTCAGAAAATTTTTTAATTCTTTTTATCTTACACACACACACACACACACACATATATAATATATATATATATATATATATATATATATATATATATATATATATATATATTAGCAAATATATGCACCCTCCGGGTGCAAGTATTTAAGTTTTAATGTAATGAAATATCGTATTAAATTAGAAACGCTAATGAAACTAAATAAGAAAGCAGATAAAAAGATTTGAAACAGAGGGGAGTATAATCGAAAAATAGAACAACTGAAATTTACTCTTCCATCACTCTCTTCTTTCATTGCTAAATTTTCTAATTTAAGTATTTTAGTTAAAAGGAAGTAAAGAATAAAATGACAGTTATCTTTTCTTGTTAATGGATTTCATTTAAGATTAATTGAAGAGATTTTTTGCTTATATTCATTAAATAAACCAAACAATTAGAAACCAATAATACTAAGCATATATTTATTAAAATTGCATTTTTAATATCAATATGCAAATTAGCCTGCCGTTCACACTCTAAACCGCTATTTTGTTGTATATATAAATACAATTGCATGTTGTTAGTATGTAGATATGGTTAGTAGTATTAATAATGTAAAACAATTTTATTAATAATTGAGGTTAAAATAAGGATAAATTCATGGTGAATTTGACGTCAATAACTAAGGGAATTGTGACTTGAGTAGTGGTTTAGTTTCGGTTACAGACAGAAAAACACACAATCTCTATAATAATAATAATAATAATATATATATATATATATATATATATCAGATCACATCTATCTATCTCAATCTGTTCAAATCTATCTATTAATCTATCTCAATATTTTCCCATCTATCTATCTATCTATCTATCAAGCCATAGGGGGAAATACAGTTATCTATCTATCTCAATTTGTTCACATCTATGTATTTATCTATCTCAATATTTTCCTATCTATCTATCTATCTATCTATCTATCAAACCATAGGGTGAAATACAGTTATTTATCTAACTCAATCTGTTCATATCTATCTATTTATCTATGTCAATATTTTCCCATCTATCTATCTATCTATCTATCTATCTATCTATTAAGCCATGGGGGTGAAATCTAGTTATCTCTCTATCTATCTATCTCAATCTGTTCACATGTATGTATGCGTGTATGTATGCATCTATCTACCTATCTATCTATACGTCTATCTTGATTTATTCAAATCTATATTTCTCCTACAAATAAGCTTACAGCTAGCAATTATTATAAAATAAAATACTTCGAACCGAACCCTTTAATTAATCCATTGGCATAGATTGCTCTTATTTCATTAAACATGAAATGGTTCGGTTCGAAGTTCCGTGAAGGCTCCCGATTTCGATAGGATGGCTTCCGATTACGACGAAAATTTCCCGGGTTCAACAAGAAACGCCTCAACAAGTCCGGAGAGCACATCGACCGAAATCTTTTTATACCAATAAAGATGAGGACAACAGTCTGAAAATTCTGAATAATACGCATTTATTTAAAATTCACACTCAATTGTCCAATTGGACACATGGCCTAGTGGATAAGGTAGTTAGGTTAAGACAGTTCTAAATGACAGTTATCTCTGGATACCGAGTTCAATCCTGAGTAGAGGCAGTTAGAAAAATAATTAACACAACTATTCAATGGTAGGCCTCAGCTATGGTTAGCTGAATGAGAACAGGATACCCCTGTGGAATAAATAAAGGGTTAGGATCAAAGTTCCGTGATGGCTCCCGATTACGACAAGAAAGTTCCCGAGTTCGAAAAGAAGGTTCCCGAGTCCGAGAAGGTTCCCGAGTCCGACAAGAAATACCTGAAGGAGGCCGGAGGGGATATCGGCCGAAACGTTGTACAAATAACAATGAAGATGTGGACAATAGTCCGAATAACGCATATAATACTAATACGCATTTATTTTTCATTATTTTGGGTGTATATTTTCTGATAGTCTTCAAGTCCCTGTTGATTCTTGTATTATTTTATTTATTTGCTATTCTATTCCGCAAGAATATATGCACTTTCACTAACGCATCCATGGATTGAATTCTCTGCCAATAGGTAACTGCAACAATTAATACACGCTTACATGGACCCCCAAAGACGAAATTTGTAGAAGGCACCCGACCATTAGGGAGACCATGTCTACGCTTTAAAGACGTCTGCAAGAAGGACATAAAGACATGTATTTTGAAAGGGTAAAAAAATTCAAGGTAATATCAATCCTTTGAAAGTCTCTCCTAACTGAACGAAATGCAATTCCTTTTCCAACCGAACACGCCCCTCTCACTTCAAATAGCAGTCGTCAGAGTTCACTTGCCGTCCAAACACTTTCTTCCTCGCTCGCCCTGTCAGTGACAGTCCGTCTTTATTTCTGCTCGTTCGGATGCGCTTATGCAAATTCGGATATACTTTATTTTGGTCTCTACTAACAACACCTCAGCTACGAGGAGGTAGCGAGTTCGAGTATCCGTAGCCGCTCGCCACAGGCCAAACATATCCCGTCGCGCTTTGTTTGTGGGGGCTGGGAATCCGCTTGTTCATAGGGCTGCCTTTCAGTCTCGTCACACTCCCCCGTGATCTGATGATCACATAGATTACAAACCGGGGCGGGTCTCTTGAGTCTTCATTGTCGTCACAAAATGCCACATCAACAATAACACATGGGATGTTAGTGCCGAAAACCGTGCGGCCTGGCGCCTCCTTGTCGGAAAAGGGACGAAAAGGAGTGAAAGGAGAGGAAAGAAGCAGTCACAGAAAAGAGAGACAGAACGAAGGAGAGACAACAGCAAATCAGATAGATAGAGAGATAACTGGATTTCACCCCCATGGCTTGATAGATAGATAGATAGATGGGAAAATATCGAGATAGATAAATAGATAGATATGAACAGATTGAGATAGATAAATAACTGTATTTGCAGTCACTACAACAGAGATTTCCATTTAAAAATTGGCCTGTTCTGCCACTCGCGAAGACGCAGTTAAAAATGGACACTACGCCATCGTCTTTAATAGATTGAGTGATCCCAACAATACGAAGCCACCATTCCAAAAGGTATCAAGCGGCAGGCATGTCCCATACTCACTTTAAAATCGACGTATACTTATCGGTTTTGTGGGGTATACCCATGGTTGTATACTCATCTTGATTCATTGTCTTGTATTTTTTCTGACCTTGTTCTAAGTCAATCCTCTGCTATCCGGCTGGTCTGTCTATTTTAAGATTCTGTGTGATACTAGAACACCCTATTGTTATTTTGTTTTTGATTAATACCCCAAGACTTTGTTTTTTTGTGAGAATTGGCTATTAGATCGAGAGACGCCATTTGTCCAGTTCGTCCAAATGCCGAGCCAAAACTGAAATCTAAACTCTACCTGCCACAGTTCGTGCTCACAACCGGAAATGTAAATCAAAGCAAGATTATAGGATGTTAAATTCCTGTATATTTCCGTTAATCGTTATTTTGAATTCGAATGGATACCCATTCAATTATACAACAGGCAAGATTGGACACGAGGTCGAATTTATCGGGCATCCAGCGATGATCGAGCTCACTATGTGGTAGTAATTGAGGGAACAGCGTTCTAGCCATTACCACCACGATGGAACACCTGGTACAATTCATGAGCAGTCATGAATTGTGAACATACATGTAGCTAGTTAAGAACCGTTAATTTTAGAATCAAGGAGTCCTCGTGGAAAATTGCCGATGACTGTTAATAAACCTTGACTCCTTAGAGGCACTCGATTTTGACGCCCTGACAGACACTTGATATAGTTTAGTTAGTTATTCAGATCCGACCCAGCTTTCAGAGAGTGTAGACGTGTTGTCAGCTCCTGGTCAGTCTGATCCCCGCAACAGAATAATCAATACGGGCTAATAAAACTTGATCAAGAACAAACAAGGTCTTGTGTTTGTTAGATAATTAGGACAATGACCAGCTTATCTCAGCCCAAAGAAGTAAGAAGGAACAAGATAGAAATCAACCTTTAACAGTAGGTAGAAGTCAGCCCAAAGAACAATTGCGACCAAACAGGATAGTGTTACATAATCTATGCATAGATTATTGTCAAACCCCTGTATTCATATCACGGGCGGGACTTTCCATGGAATATTACAGAAAGCCCGCGAAATACGTGAAGTCACATGGGACCTGGTTGGCTCTCAGTTTCAGCTTGGACGTCAGGCAGAGAAGATATTTCTACCTTAGCTGGAGCTCAATGCACACGCACGTTGTTTTAGTTAGAGAAATATGTTTAGTTAAGTAAATAAAGGTTTAAATAAATAATATGGTTTTGTGGTAACAAGACTGACCTAGAAAAAGAAATGAATCAAGGACGACCAGCTAGCAAGAACAGAGACGTTAGAAGAGACACTAGAAGAAGAACGTAAGATACCAAAGATGAGCAGAAGAATAATAGAAGTAAAGAAAGGGTATACAACAATAGCACACATCAGCCAACAAGCAGAAATGAAACAAGCAAGTAAGATCTACCATCCCTATCTCTAATATATATATATATATATATATATATATGAATAGATTGTGGTACGAGCAAAATTTGAAAATGGTTTTAAAAAGCGTGTGCATTGTGAGATGTTATAATAAATACAATTTCACAAAAGATATCTTTTTTTCGGTCACGTCTCATCAGAGAAGCATACCGTGACACTAATGTTTGTACGAGGAATAATGTGTAAAATCCGCAGATGTGGAAGTAAAAAAAAAAAAAAAAAAAAAAATGCTTCTCTGATGAGACGTGACCGAAAAAAAGATATCTTTTTCAGAAGAAAAAAAAAATTGTTGAAATTGTATTTATTATAACATCTCACAATGCACACACTCTTTAAAACCATTTTCAAATATATATATATATATATATATATATATATATATTATATATATATATATATTATATATATCATTTATTATATACGCGAGTATGTCAGAAGGGTATATGTGTATACAACACACCAACGATATCAAACAGTATATCTCTGGAGATTTTCAGTCGTATGTTACATAATTTAGCCTCCTTATTTGTGTTATTAGTTGTTTAGCGAAAATGTAATTCTTTTTTACTCCTTATTTCAAGACCAAAAACTCTGTGACATTGACTTGCTGATTTTATTTCAGGTTCTTTACGCATGCGCGAACTGCTTTGTTTTTAACTCGAAAAGTCGTTTTGTCAGGGAATCTTAATTCTTATTTCAATTTTGTTTTTTGATCTTTCCATTTTCCCTCCATGGCATTTTGAAATTTGAAATTAAATCAACAAAACTTACTCTTTATGAGTGAATCTATATCTATCTATCTATCTATCTATCTATCTATCTATCTGCCCTGTCGATTTGAGCTGTAGAATTCATCAACTGTGCCTCTGTAGAGGAGTAAAACACCCCCAATGAGGCCACCAGTTGGTCGTGGGTTGCAACCCATGATGCTTAAATACGGAATCCTGGTGTCTGAGAAGTCTATGACTTGCAACACTCTACTTTGAAATTTACTTAGGCTAGACGAGTGGTCGGAGAGGCCCAACCCAATCAATAGTTTGGTTTGGTTTGGTTTGTTTTACGGCATATCAACCTCAGTGGGTCATTTAATGCCGATAAAGTTTTGAAAGGAATCAATTCTTAATGGATAATACAATTGTTTTATAAATACATTTTTCTTTTTTAACCCATAGATGGGACCCTAATAGGTACTACCACTCCGGGTCAGAGTGGACCAGGGAGCAATGGTGATGAAGGGGTGCTCCACATTCCTCAAACCTCCAAATCTGGAACCTCACCATCAGATAGAGTTTAACGTCATTCCAGGACATGTAGACCCGCAGCCCCCGCCTTCTAGCACCCATATGATAAAAAGGGGTTGGGGCTTGCCATAAGGGCAATAGGGTTGGGAAAATCATATAGGTGCTAGGGCTTGACGTGACCAGCCGATTGATCGGAGGGGGCCTCTCCGACCGCCCGTCTAGCCCAAGGTAGGTCCAAAGTGGAGTATTGCATGACATGAACTGCTCATCCACCTGGGCTCTATCCTTAAGCATCACGGGTCGCCACCCACGGCCAACAGGTGGCCCCATTGGGGGAGCCTTACCTCTCTGCAGAGGAGCAGTCGGTGCATTCTAACGCCCCAGCCGACAGGGCGGACAATAAATAGTTTAGACACGTCAAATCCCAACCTTTATATGTATGTCCCAACTCTATTGTCTTTATGGCAACCCCTAAACCTTTTTATCCTATATGTGCTAGAAGTGTTGTATATTGTACGAGCGGAAGTAGTGTTTTCCGTTTAAACCGAAACAAAGAAAAGACGAAAAAAATAACAAAGGACCTTTTCCCGGTAAAAGCGAACAAAGAAGTTAAAAACGGAAATAGATATGTCCGCTGATAAGGATAACAAAAGAAAACGCGTAGGCGTTTGATATATATAAAAGGAAGTCAGCCAGAGGCCAGTCAAATAGAACCCTTGGGACAGAGAACAAGTGTCAACCACTCACGGTCACAGTCGACGTAATATTAGGTAGTAATATCTCATCTACAAAAAAGCGAGGTCAATATATGCATAGAAAAGAAATGGGCTGCTATAGATAAATTCTCGATCTTATGGAAATCTTATCTGTCTTTCTTTTTTCTTTCTTTCTATTCTTCTCATTTTTCTTTTTATGTGTGTGTTTTTTTTATTTTTATTTCTAGCCTTCTCTGTTTCTTTTCTTTTCTTTTCTTTCTTCTTCTTTCTTTCTATGCTAGTCTTTCTTTTTCCTTCCTTCTCTCTCTCTTTCTTTCTTTCTTTCTTTCCTTGTCGGTCTTTATTTTTTCTATAACTTACTTTACTTTTCAGTTTTTATTTGATTCAATCATCATCATCATTTTTCTTTTCTTTTCTTTCTTTCTTTCTTTTTTCTCTGTCCTTTTTTCTTTCTTTCTTTTGTCTTTAACTTTTCAGTTTTTATTTGATTCAATCATCATCATTCTTTTTTCTTTTTCTTTTTTCTTTCTTTGTCCGTCTTTTCTTTCTTTCTTTTATCTTTAAATTTCTTTTCTTTTTCATTTTTATTTGATTCAATCATCATCATCATCATTTTTTTCTTTTTTTTTCTTTCCTTTCTTTCTTTTTTCTTTTCTTTCTTTCTTTCTTTCCTTTGGTCTTTAACTTTCTTTTCTTTTTCATTTTTTATTTGATTCAATCATCATCATCATCATTTTTTCTTTTCTTTTCTTCTTTTCTTTCGTTCTTTCTTTTCGTTTCTTTCTTTCTCCTTTCTTTCTTTCCTTTTGTCTTTAACTTTCTTTTTTCATTTTTTATTTGATTCAATATCATCACATCTCATTTTTTTTTTTTCTTTCTCTTTCGTTTTTTTTCTTTCTTTTCTTTCTTTTCTTTCTTTCTTTCTCTTCTTTTCTTTATCTTATTTTTTCCTTTTCTTTTTTTTCTTTTCTTTCTTTTCTTTCTTTCTTTTGTCTTTAACTTTCTTTACTTTTTCAGTTTTAATTTGATTCAATCATCATCATCATCATTTTTTCTTTTTTTTTTTCTTCTTTCGTTTCTTTTCTTTTTTCTTTCTTTCTTTTTCTTTATTTTGTCCGTGTCTCGTCGTTCTTGTTTTCTTTCTTTCTTTCTTTTGTCATTTAACTTTCTTTTCTTATTTCATTTTTTATTGATTTCAATCATGATCATCATCAATCATGTTTTTTTTTTTCTTTCTTTTTGTTCTTTTCTCTTTCTTTCTTTCTTTATCTTGTTCCGGTCTTTCGTTCTATTCTTTCTTTCTTTTGTCTTTACTTTCTTTTTACTTTTCCAGTTTTTTATTTGATTCAATCATCATCTCATCATTCTTTTCTTTCTTTCTTTCGTTCTTTTTTCTTTCCTTTTTCTTTCTTTTTATCTTTGTCCCTCTTGTCGCGTTCTTTCTTTTTTCATATTCTTTTGTCTTTAACTTTTCTTTCTTTTTTTTCATTTTTATCCTGATGTCAAATATCAATCATCCATCATCATCATCATCATCATTTAAAACGTATCTGTCCATTTCACTATCATTCATATAAAAGAAAAATATGCACAATTATATCTTTGGGCACTGTTTTTTTCTTTCTTCTTCTTTTTCTCACCTTTTTTCTTCACTTCTTTCCTACCTTCCTTCCTTCCTTCTTCCCCTTCCTTCCTTCCTATTCTTTTCCCTTCTCTATTTTTCCAAGAGAATTAATTACTCTGTCGTTATTACTGTTGTTATCGGCTGTTGAAGTGGGCTGTGATTGTTGTGGTTTTCTGGTTGCTCCCTTACCTGTTGGCCGTTGTTTTGGTTAATGTCAGTTGCCAGGGTCGCTAATCCGCCGCCATTCTCATTTTACCGCAAAACGGTAGCGCACTTGACGAGTGATTCGAACAGTCATGTCAAATCTAAACAGTGAATCGTTTGGTCTTTGTATAGCGGTATGAACAAACTGACAGATAGGCTTAATTGAAAAGATTTGTTTGGTCGAGTAGAAAAAATGTGGATGTTAAGTCAAGTGGAGAGTGGAGATGAAGAAAGATTGGAGAGTAAGGAATGGAGGAGTAAAGTTTAAAAGAGGAGAGAGAGGGAAGAGAGAGAGAGTGAGGAGAGAAGAGAGGAGAGGGGGGAATGAGGGAGAGGGAGAGAAGAGAGAGAGGGTACAAATGGTAGCGAGAAAGAGTAGAGAAGACAGGGGGGCGGTAAGAAAGAGAGAATGAAGAGGCAAGGTAATGGAAAAGATGGAAAGGAAAAAAAAGAAAGAAAGAAAGCAAGAAAGAAAGAAGAGAAAGAAAGAAAAAAGAAAGTAAAAGAAGAAAGAAGAAGAAAGAAGAAGCAGAAGAAGGAAGAAAAAGAGAAAATAGGGGAAAGAGGGACGGGGTAACTAAAAAAATATGTACAGTAGTAAGTTTAACTATTGAAGAAAGAAGAAAGAAGAAGAAGAGAAGAAGAAGAAGAAGAAGAAGAAAAGAAGAAGAAAAAACTAAATCACCGGAAAAATAATTGAAATGAAAAGGAAAGAGATTAAAGAGGCGAGAAAAAATAGAAAGAAAAAAAAAGGCGAGCAAGAAAAAAAAAAAAAAAAAAGAAAAAAAAAGAATGAAGCAAGACGAAATATATTGAAAATAAAATTCACAATCAAGAAGAAAGAAGAATTGATAGGCAACGAGAAGAGGAAAAAAAGAAAAATGAGGGGAGAATTTAAAGAAAAAAGGAAGAAGCCAAATGAGGAAAGAAGAATGGGAAAACCAAATAGAATGAAAAATAGGAAAGGAAAGATAGAAGAACAGACCACAATAACAATCAAATATAATAAGAGAAGAAAGAATATGATAAGCAATAGAAAACGGAGGAAAAATAGGAAATCAAAAGAAAAAATAACTAAAAATACATAGAAAGAAGAAGAAGAAAGACAGAAAAGAGAAAGAAGAAGAAGAAGAAGAAGAAGAGTGAAAGAAGAAGAAAAGAAGAAGAAGGAAACACAAATAAAAATACTAAAGAGATCAGAAGAAGAAGAAGAAGAAGAAGAAGAAGGAAGAGTTTGAAGAAGCAAGAAAGAAGAAAGAAGAAAAAGAAGAAAACAAATAAAATAAATAAAAAACATAGAAGGAAGAAGAAGAAGAAGAAGAAGAAGAGAAGAAGAAAGAAGAGAAGAAGAAGGAAGAAAAAAAATAACTAAAAGATACATAGAAAGAAGAAGAGAAAGAAAGAAGAAGAGAAGAAGAAAGAAAGAAAGAAATCAAAGAAAAAATAACTAGAAAGATAATAGAAAGAAGAAGAAGAAAAGAAAGAAGAAGAAAAGAAGAAATCAAAGAAAAAAATAACTAAAAACATAAGAAGAAGAAGAAAGAAGAAAAGAAGAAGGAAGAAGAAAGAAATCAAAGAAAAAAATAACTAAAAGATACATAGAAAGAAGAAGAAGAAGAAGAAGAAGAAGAAGAAGAAGAAATAAAAAAAATACTAAAGATACATAGAAAGAAGAAGAAGAAGAAGAAGAAGAAGAAGAAGAAGAAGAAGAAAAAAAATAATAAAAATACATAGAAAAGTAGAAAGAAGAAGAAGAAGAAAAGAAGAAGAAGAAGAAGAAGAAGAAAGAAGAAGAAAACAATAAAAAATACTAAAGATAATAGAAAGAAAGAAAAGAAAAGAAAAGGAGAAGAAGAAGAAGAAGAGAAGAAGAAAAGAAGAAAACAATAAAAAATAACTAAAAGATACATAGAGAAGAAGAAGAAGAGAAGAATAAGAAGAAGAAAGAAGAAGAATTGACTTGAACGATGAAAGACGACGCCACCCCCCCGAAAAAAAAAGAATAAGAAAGGAATTTACTCTGATGCTCTTTTGTTTTCCAAATAGCGTTATTTTATTTTATCTCCTTTTTTAAAAAATGTCTTTTGCGCATGTCTGAAGACATCGTTCCGACAGGAGTTCAATGCTGCTAAAAAAAAAAAACCCCAAAAAACAAAAAATAAAAAATGTAAAATAAAAATAAAAACTCTCAACAAACCCCAAAAAACTAAACTTGAAACTACTCAGGCAAATGATTCGTTGATCTCAACTGCAACACGGACCTGAAAGGTTTCCCTGGAGGCAGAGCTGAATGGTAAGTGGGTAGGGGGGGTACTGTAAGGAAGGGTAATAAACATTTAAAACGAGGGGTGGTGTTGGTAGTGAAGTCGGGGCGGGTGTGGAACAGAGATGTAAATAACGGGAAATCTCGTTATGTTACAAATGCAGGAACCTCGATCACTTCCTATTAGAAAAAGCAACGCTGATGACAATCGTCACGGCTGAAGTCGATGTTCGGGTGCGATGGGTTGTGTTTTTTTTTGTATTCGGTGAAGAGGAGTAATATTGAAGGGGTTTGGTTTTTGGGGTTCAGGAATATGTGTGAGAGGGAGTTGAAAGGGGGGGGGTCTATGAAAAATATGAAAATATTCGAACCAAATGGTATTTAAGTTTTCGTATTGCTTCTTGTTGATTTTCACGGGTAAAAAATAATTAAGTAGAGTCCATTATTGGAAATCCGATCGACAGAGGTAATGGCAAACTGAAAAATAAGAAAAAAAAGCTCATTTAATGTTGTTGTTGTTGTCGTTGCATTTACCCTGGGTCAGTTAAGTCGACTCCTTCCAATGAATTCACCCTAACCCGATTGAACGAGTTTTTTTTATTTTTGTTCTATTGGCATCCTTCCGTCTACTAAAGACGGTGGCGTAGTGTCCACTGCGTGAGTGGTTGAACAGATCAATTTTTGAATGACAGTCTCTGGAGCAGTGACTTCAAACAAACAGTGATGCTTGCTGGAGTTGCTGTTGTCTCTCCTTCCTTATGGCTCTCTTTTCCGTGGCTGCTTCCTCTCCTTTTTCACTCCTTTTCGTTCCTTGTCTGACGAGGAGTCGCTCAGTCTTCTACACAAGCCTCCCAAGTGTTGGTTTAATGTGGCATGTCTTCATGTTTCTCTTACAGGCATCTTTAAAGTTCAGGCGTGGTCTCCCTACTGGTCAGGTGGTACAAGATAGTACACTCATGAAACGAGTAAGAGCAACAAGGGAATCGAATGCGTGTGGGTGTACTGGTTAGAAGGGAATGGACTCGTCGAACCGTGTTCAAATCCTGGACGAAGCCACAGTTCACAAAGCGTTAATACCCTTGGTTAAAGGTATGAATCCAACTATTCTCCCTCAGGCAACGGGTAAATAGTAGGACAGACTGGGCTTTTTAACCTTGGTTAGGCACTCACCTAGGAAAAGGAAAACTCTAAATTCAAACCTCTTAAATCTCCGCTTGGAATAGGCTCAGTCCTAATCAGTGATCTGTTAAAAAAAGAAGAAAATGCCTAGGGAGTACCTAAATCCACCACTACTCTTTATTATAGCAATGATGCCGCTCAATCATATACTTAAAAAATGTACAGGGGGATACAAATTCACTAACTCACAAGAAAAGATAAACCACCTTATGTACATGGATGGATGACATAAACATTTTTTGCAAAAAATGAAAAAGAATTGTTGAGCCTAATACAAACTATTAGAATATATAGCCAGGATTAGGGATGGAATTTGGAATTGAAAAGTGTGCTATGCTAGTGATAAAACGGAGTGAAAGAAAACTAATGGATGGAATACAACTGCCAAATCAGGAAACTATAATATCACTTGATGAAAATGAAGGCTACAAATACAATCCAACAACTTGAAGATTACACAAGAAAAAGCAAAGACAAACTACTTACGGCGGCCAACAATAGTAGAAGAATATGCCTTGTTTACACAAAATTTCCACAGGCACAGTGACAAGTCTGCCAAAAGCCGGATTTTTTTTTTTGATTTTCATTAGAGCCCCTTTAGCCAGATTTTGCCCTAATACCACTGGGTGACCAATTCATCTTTGGAGGCCCGACTAAGAATTTGAGTTCCGGATGGCATAACCCTGACACTACCACGTTGTCACCACCTTGCCACAGTGATGAGGGGGGTTGGACTTCGATGAGGATTTCTAGGGGATCACTGGCTTGACTAACTTGGTTGCAAATATGAATAGGTAGATCGAATGCCAAGCGCATGAGTATCAACAAAAACATTATTGATTTTAATGGCATATCAACACGTCTAGAGTTATTTTAAGCTTAGAGTCTCGGGAATCAAGTTAATTGTATACTCTTTTTTGTATATATTTACCCAACCCATTCGCAGCAGAGGTATCTGACACAATTTTCTGTTCGATAGAACCATGTGCAAAAAACAAAAACAAAAACAAAAAAGAAAAACTTTTAAAACACAACACAAAAAATATAAATTCGATCCCATATGGGTAATTCCATGTCAAATTATCCAGGCCATGCCACCCACCCCCTTCACTTTTTCTAAAATTTTGTCCAGATGTAGATTATATTAAACTTGGGCAATCCATAAAATTTCAGGTTCTAATTCCAAAAATTGGCGGAATTATGTCGATTTTTAGTTCTCCAAATTTGGGTGGGAGCTCCCGAAATATGACGAATTTTTGTAATCTATTTTTGTCTGTAAAATGGTTCTAGAGCTTCCCTACCCATAAAAAATGGTTTATTAAAGCATCCGCCCATTTTAACCTTGGCTAGGTAACCAGTCTAAGAGAAGGAAAACTCTGAATTCAAGCCTGTTAAACTCCGCTAAAGAAACTGACCCTGTGTCACATTCTGCTCGTGCTGCAGTGTTGGTAAACACACACCACACACACACATATATATATATATATTATATATATATATATATATATGGGGAGTGGTTGATGTAGAAATGGGAGAGGTGGAATGGGAAATAGAGACAGGAAAGAGAGTATGAAGAGAGAAAGACAGATAGATAGATAGATAAAGAAGAGAGAGAAGAGAGAGAGAGAGAATGTGTGTGTTGTTGTGTGTGTTATGTGTGTATGTGTTTTTGTGTGTGTGTGTATAGGAGAGAGTAGAGAGAGAGAGAGAGAGAGAGAAAGAGAGAGAGAGAGAGAGAGAAAGGAAGATGAAAACAAAGGAAATGAATGGAATAGGAAATAGAGACAGAAAAGAAGAGTATTAAGAGAGAAAGAGAGAGAGAGAAGTGTGTGTGTGTGTATATATATATATGTGTGTGTGTGTGTGTGGTGAGAGAGAGAGAGAGAGAGAGAGAGAGAGAGAGAGAGAGAGAAAGGAAGATGAAGACAAAGGGAATGAGAGTGAGGGGTGGGGAGAGGAGATTGAAAGCAGCTTAGAATTCATACCGAATGGAAGGCGATTGAAAATGCAACCAGATGAAGGAGAGAGAGAGAGAGAGAGAGAGAGAGAGAGAGAGAGAGAGAGAGAAGAGAGAGGGGGGGTTAGAGCCGTTCATCAAAAAGCAAATCCCTAAAATGTTAAACATTAAAAAGAGAAAATCTAATGGAAGGAGGAAATGAAATTGTTTCTTGTGCATTTAAGACGTGTTTTCATTCATCTGTTCGGCGCATCCAGCTTCTTTAAAAAAAAAAATAATTGTATTGACATTTGATGACATTTTAGTTCAGGTTCGGTTTATGTTTTGCCGAAGCAAAAGAAAAAGGATTAGAACAAGTGGTTATAAGAAGACTACAAATGAATAAATAACCGAATAAAGAAAGAAAGTAAAAAAAGAAAAGAAGGAAGGAAGGAAGGAAGGAAGTGAATGTGGGGAGTTTGGGAAGGGTTGGGAAAGGAAGAGAAAACAAAATGAAAGGTATCTAACGAAAAAGTGACAGCAAGAATAATAATAATAATAATAATAATAATAATAATGGCCGGTTTAGCTCAGTCGTAGAGCGTTCGACTAGGAACCACAAGGTTCCTGGTTCGATATAGGCTCTCGCCAACTCAGCGTTTGAGTAGTACAGGGATCTATGCAGTAAAGTGAGAAGCTGATGATTGGTGTGCCACTCCACCTCAGATACCAAAATAGGTCACCCGACGACTTTACTTACTACTAATATTAAACTACTACTACTACTACTATTGATAATAATAATAATAATAATAATAATAATAGTAATAATAATAATAATAATAAAGAAGACCAGACCTAGTGTTGATAAACAAAAAAAGAAAGAATTTGTCAACTGGTGGATTTTGCAGTGCCAGCAGATCACAGGGTGAAACTAAAGGAAAATGAAAAAAGGGACAAATATCTGGACCATTCCAGAGAACTGAAAAAGTTATGGAATATGAAAGTGAAAGTGATACCAATTGTAGTTGGTGCACTTGGAACAGTACCAAAAGGATTGGAAAAGGGTCTGGAATGTTTAGAAATTAGAGGAAGGGTTGAAACCATTCAGAACACTTCACTGCTGCAACCTGCCAGAATAATCAGAAGAGTCCTGGAGACCCGAGGAGACTTGCTGTCACTCAGACTCCAGTGAAAGACCATCAGCTAACGCTGATGTGAAAACTCTAAATTGAGAAATAATAATAATAATAATAATAATAATGGAATGAGACGCATAACATTTTCTGGGACTTCGAGTTACAGACGAATCACCTAATTCCAACAAGGGGACTGGACCTAGTATTGATCGACAAGAAAAAGAAAACTTTTCATCTCGTGGGTTTTGCCGTCCCGCTGACCACCGTGTGAAAATGAAAGAAAGCGAAAAAATAGACAATACTTGGACCTTGCTAGAGAACTGAGAAAACTGTGGAACATGAAAGTGAAGGTCGTACCAATTGTAATTGGTGCCCTCGGAACTATCCCCAAAGCTCTGGTAAAGAATTCGGGTGAATTGGAAATCAGAGGAAGAATCGAGATCCAGACTACCACTGTTAAGATCGGCTAGAATACCCAGAAGAGACCTGGAGACCTGAGGAGACTTGCTGCCACTCAACCTCCAGTGAACCCCCGGCTACGGCAGGTGAGGAAACTTATTATTATTATTATTATTATTATTATTATTATATTATATAATAATAATAATAATAATAATAATAATAACGAAACGCACAAAATTCTCTGGACTTTGAAATTAAAACGGATCACCTTATCCCAGCAAGAAGACCAGACCTAGTGTTATTAACAAAAAAAAAAGAACTTGTCAACTGGTGGATTTTGCAGTGCCAGCGGATCACAGGGTGAAGTTAAAGGAAAAATGAAAAAATTGACAAATATCTGGACCTTGCCAGAGAACTGAAAAAGTTATGGAATATGAAAGTGAAAGTTATACCAATTGTAGTTGGTGCACTTGGAACAGTCCCAAAAGCATTAGAAAAGGGTTTGGAAATTTGGATATCAGAGGAAGGATTGAAACCATTCAGAACACTGCACTGCTGCAATCTGCCAGAATACTCAGAAGAGTCCTGGAGACCTGAGGAGACTTGCTGTCACTCAGACTCCAGTGAAAGACCATCAGCTAACACTGATGTGAAAACTCAAAAGGAGTAAATAATAATAATAATAATGATAAAGAAAAAGTAGAAGCAACGAATTGTAATTAGTCGCAGTTGAATAATAAGGATAACACTACTACTAATCGTAATAATTAGTACAACTACAACTACTACTACTCATGTTAATAATAATTACTACTTTTATTCAATAATAAGAAAGAAATCTATAGTCTTGAACTTGACTGGACAAAGAAAGGACAAAGATGCAACAAAGGATGAAGAAAAAAGAATGAGATAAGAAAAAAGAAGTAGATGAAGGAAAACGAAGTAGAGGAAAAGGATCATAAAAAAAAGCTGAAAGATGTTAGTCAATAGGAGATGCAAAAAAGAGCGATTGAAAGAAGAAGAAAAAAAAAAAAGAAAAAAATAATCAAAAAACAAAAATACACGAGTCTGTGATAGTGCGAGGGTGGGTGGGGTGGAGCGTGATTTATGAAAAAAAAAAAATGAAAAAAAAAAAAAATTGTGTGAGTAGGACTGAAAGAGCTGAAAGATATATGTCAAAGTGAACGAAAAGTGAACTTTAAAAAAAAATCCCAGAAAAAAAAACAAAAAACAAAACAAAACAAAAAAACAGAAAGAAATGAAAAGAAAAAAGAAAAGAAGAAAAAGTCTAAAATTTTAGAAGCATATGAGAGACTGGGGAAACTATCTAAGATGAAAGTTATGGAAATAATTGATTCGTGACTATTGACATTTTTATTTCATTTATTGGTTTTTCTTTTTTTATTTCCTATTAATATTTCTATTCAGTTCGTAAAGGAATTAGACACTTAAAGGAAGCAACGTCAAACGAGGAATAAAGGTTTTGGTTGGCACCGGATGCATATAGCGCGCCAAAGATTTAGTTCATTGTCTCAGTAATTTAGATCAATCAATATTCACTTATCCCAGAGGAGCCAACATCATTAATTGATTTTAATGGCATTTCAACCCGTCTAGGCTTATATTATACCTAGGTTTTAGGGGGTCGCATTTTGAAAGCGCTGGAAATGGATTCGATGATCTTGGACGAGGATGTTTGCATTTCTCGTAGCACAAATAAACTTCGGAAAGGTATGCATCCGACTATTCTCCCTCCAGTTATGGGTAAATAGTAGGGCAGATTGGGCTTTTTAAGCTTTAGGCAACCAGTCTAGGAGAACGAAAACTCTGAATTCAAAACTGTCAAAGTCCGCTTAGGACGGTCCATATGCCCCCCATATATATATATATATTATATATATATATATATATATATGTGTGTGTGTGTGTGTGTGTGTGTGTGTGTGTGTGTAAAATGGAAATTGGAAATGAATCCGACAATATGAGGAAGAATGAATAAAGAAAAGAAAGAACAGAATGGATAATAAAAAGATGAATTTAATCAATATCACTTACACATGTGTTTCGGTCAGTTCATCTGTGTGAAAATATTCCACACACAGAGAAGATTCGACCTTCATCAGAGTGAAATTTCATTTTAAAATAAAATTTTATTTTGAAAATTTCACTCTGATGAAGGTCGAATCTTCTCTGTGTGCGGAATATTTTCACACAGATGAACTGACCGAAACACATGTGCAAGTAATATTGATTAAATTCATCTTTTTAAATCCATTCTGTTCTTTCTTTTCTTTATTCATTCTTCCTCATATATATATATATATATATATATATATATATGCAAATATGAATGTAAACTAAATATGACCCCCTATATATCGACCAACCCTTTCACAGGAGTAGGATGTGATATAAGGTACATTTCTTAAGCGAAGTTTAACAGGGTTGAATTCAGAGTTTTCTTTCTCCTAGACTGGTAACTTAGCCAAGGTTAAAGAGCCCAGTCTACCCTACTATTTATACATAGTTGTGTTATAATTTTTGTGGCCATCCTTAGGCGTCAAGCAAGAGCACTCCCCAGCAGAGATCCCTTGTGTTAAGGAGAAGCGATCTTAGTGAAGAAACCTTTGGTCGCTCCTTGGTGTTCCTCAGTGTTGAGTATGATCCTTTGGTTGTTCCATGGTGTCCTTTAGTGTTGGGTATGATCCTTTGGTTGTAGGTCCGTTCGTCAATGTCGAATAACGTGCAAATGAACGGCTGTCAATATCGGCGATTAAATATGTTAACTAACCACGTATTCGGGCCTTTGTTGGCTGGAGTATAAACCATGCGACCTCGCTGAGTCTATAAGTTTAAGTGGTGGATTACAGCACGCCTTATATAGCAAAAATATTTCAATACGTTGGAGGGAGAGTAGTTGGATGCATACATTTCCCAAGGGTATTAGCGCTATGTGAAATGCAAACAGCCCCGTTGAGGATTTGAACTCGGGTCAACGAGTCCATTTCCATACGACTGTAACCCCCGCGACTTGCTGATATATCTATTAAAGACAACTTCTTCAATATATCTATCTATCTATCTATATATCTATATATCTATATATATGATTTTATATGAAAATGGTGACGTACCGGTGAAAATGGTCACAATGGTTAGTTGATGCAAGTTTCACAAGGATAAGACAGCGATATAACAAATATAAAGTGCTCAATACATGAGTAGAGCAAATTTATTATTATAATGGTACACAGTAATAACTACACGAGTTTCACCATAAGGATCTTCAGGATTAAAATCCACTGAATTAATTAAGATATTGATTAATTACAACCGATTGCACGTGTGTATTTTTTGCCAAATATTTTATACCATTATAATATATATATATATATATATATATATATATATATATATAATATATATATATATGATAAGTAAATACACATTAGCGATGTGTTTATGATATGGCTTTTTTTAGCCGACAATTTTCGGAGAATATGTGCTTAATTGAAGTCGTACCTAATTTTTGAAAGTTAATTAATTAATAATTAATTAATTCGGTGGGCATACCTATCTAAATGTTTTCTCGATTTGTTTAGCCTTACATTTAAATAGGTATTCCCGCCTAATTAATTAATTAATTATTAATTAATTCACTTTCAAAAATTAGGTACGACTTCAATTAAGCACATATTCTCCCAATATATATATATATATATATATATATATATATCCCAATCTGTTCATATTTCTCTATCTCAGTCTATTCATATCTATCTATCTATCTATCTATCTATCTCAGTCCTTTTCTATCTTTGAACGACAGTGATCTGAATCGGTACTGAAAAGCAAACGTCGGCACAACTGAGCATTTCCTATTTTTCAAAGATTACCATGGCAAATCAATAATCGGGTTCTTGATCTTGCCCCGATCATCAATCCCGGCATTAGATTGCATTCTCCTCCGATATTATCACTTCTGCATCTCTTGGTATTGTTAACAAACGTAGGAAGCTTCCGTTTTTGACCCAGAAGACGTTGGTCTATGATATTTGCCTACAATGTTTCACCTTTAACTATTCTACTGTCAGAAATTCCTTTGTTGCGCTCGGAGGAAGGACTTTTATTTGTAGGAACATTGTAAACAGTTACTGACCCTTCAAGACTCACTACTCGCAAATGCAAAACATCGGACAATTCTTGTACATTGTCATATTTTACCTCGTTCTTTGAATCAGTTAACTAATTCCGTCCATCCCTTGTTGGTCTGTTACTTTCTAAACTAAACGTATTACAACTGTTTCAATAATATTTCGCATCTCTGAAATTCTCATCACTTTAGTTTATCATCACGCCCTGTCGGCTGGGGCGTTAGAATGCACCGACTGCAACTCTGCAGAGGGTAAGACTCCCCCAATGGGGCCACCTGTTGGCCGTGGGTGGCGACCCGTGATGCTTAAAGATAGAGCCCTGGTGGATGAGCAGTTCATGACTTGCAATAGTGGCCCTATCTTGGGCTAGATGGGAGGTCGTAGAGGCTCCCTCCGATCAATCGGCTGGTCACGTCAAGCCCTAGCACCTATATGATTTTCCAACCCTATTGTCCTTATGGCAAGCCCCGACCCCTTTTTATCATATGGTACTAGAAGGCGGTGACTGAGGGTCTACATGTCTGGGAATGACGTTAAACTCTATCTGATGGTGAGGTTCCAGTTTTGGAGGTTGGGGAATGAGGAGCACCCCTTCATCACCATTGCTCCCTGGTCCACTCTGACTCGGAGTGGTAGTACCGTTAGGTCCCACTATGGGTTAAATAGAAAAATGTTTCATAAAAAATTGTATTATCCATTAAGAATTGATTTATTTCAAAACTTTATCGGCATTAAATGACCCACTGAGGTTGATATGCCGTAAAACAAAACAAAACCAAACAAAACCAATTAGTTGGCCAGCAGCATCTTATTGTTATTGTTAACAAATGTACGAAGCTTTCGTTTTTTACCCAGAAGACGTTCGTCTATGATATGTGCATACAATGTTCGGAGGAAGGACTTTTATTTTATTTACATGGTAAACAGTTACTGAACCCCCCACTTGCAAATGCAAAACCTCGGACGAATTTTGTTCATTATCAATTACTAGCAAAATATGCACCCTCTGGTCGCAAGTACTTGATGTAATGAAATATATTATATTAGAAATACTAATGAAACTAAATAAGAAAGCAGATAAAATGATTTGAAACAGAGGGGGTATAATCGAAAAATAGAACAACTTTAAAACTAACTCTTACATCATTTTCCATCACTCCCATCTTTCATTGATGAATTTTCCTAATTTAACTATTTAGTTAAATTAGAAAGTAAAGAATAAAATTACAGTTATTTCTTCTTGTTAATGGATTTCTTTTAAAATTTATCTCCGAGGGTTTGCTTATAATTATTAAAATAAGACCAATCACTTAGAAATCAATAATACCAAGCACATATTAATTAGAATCATTTTTTTAATATCAATATGCAATTTAACCTTCCCGTTAACACTGTAAACCACTATTTTGTTGTGCATATAAGTACACTTGCATGTTAGTATGTAGATAAGGCCAATAGTATTAATAATTAAAAAAAATGAGTGATAATTGAAGTTTAAATGAAAGTAAGATCATGGAGAATGGGACGTAATTAACTAAGGGAATTGTGTCCTGGGTGCTGATATAGTTTCGGTTACAGACAGTCTGACACAGAATCTACATTATAATAAGATTTAACTCGTTCTTTGAGTCTGTTAACTGGTTATGTCCGCCCCTTTCTAAACTAAACGTACTACAGCTGTCTTCCATAATATTTCCCATCTCTGAAATTATCATCACCGGGGCTTAGAAATCGCTAAATGTATCCCCTGTAGAGGGTAAGACCCCCAAAAGGGGGTGTACTGAGTATGACACTAAACTGAATCAGATGGTAAGGATCTGTTGTAACTCGAGTATGAGGGTTAACAGAGAAACAACGTTGCATACACATTTTATATTAGACGTATCTAGACGTATTGTGTAGAGTATATCTGTAGACATATACTCATCTTGTATGGAGGCGAGTGGCATAATAGTTAGAGTCGTAGGAAATGAACTTGTCAACCCGAGTTCAAATACTAGACAAGGCAGTTTGCATTTAACATAGTGCTAATACCCTTGGGAAACGTATAAATCCATATATTTCCCCTCCAGCTATGGACAAAATAGTAGGGTAGACTGGGCTTTTTAACCTTAGATAGGTAACCAGTCTAAGAAAAAAGGGTTAGATTCATGGGAAAATAAATAAACAATTTTGTAATAAAACTGTTAATTTAAGCTAGGGCAGTTTAGGGTTAGGGTTGGTGTTGGTGTTGGGTTTTCGGGATAAACGCCCTAAGTTGGCTGTTTTTCTTTTCAAGTGACACCCCTTCGGCTACGGATTTTCAATCGTAGCTGGTATTTTTGTTTCTGCAGCCACCGTCTAGCGGTTTTTGAGGCAGGAGGCCGGTACGGTACTCTGTGAATATTACTAGGCTGAATTAAAATGTCCAGTGAAATCTCTTTGCTCCTCTCTTCGGGATTTCGTCAGACATCATTTATAGGGAAAACAGACGATTCTATTCTTATTACTTAGGTACTATATTATAGACTCCAGTTCTGGTGATACAATGCCATTGCTGGCCTATAAACAAGCCTATATTCTTATGATAGAGAGAGTAGACATTAGAGAGAGACAGACAGATAGATTCGTGACTTACTTGTTCTTCTTCCTTCTATCTTCGTTGGGTCGCCATGTTGGATCTTTACTTCTATTGGCCGGTCGCCGTGTCTATCGTCTAGATTCTAGCTAGGCTTCTACTAACTTCTTAGTTCTTTTAAAGTTATGCAATAACTAACAAGACTTGTATTACTTTGATCAAAGCTTTTTTTTCCTAAGGGCTTCTTTTCATTCAGCGCGCGGACTGAGCCCAGCCCCGCAGTCATACGTCTGCACTGCGTCGCATCTTGGCTGGAACTATCTTAACTAAGTCAAATCACGTGACGTGCGAGATTTCCGCCTTTTTATCAACGGTCTGGTGTTTTTCCACGAAACGTACCCGTCTACGTTCTGATTTGGAGGTTTGGAGAATGTCGTGTATCCCTTCATTGACATTATTCCCAATCCACTCTGACCTGTAGAGTCCCATCGATGTGTCAAATAGATATGTCTAAAAATATTCGTTTTCGATAGGAAAAAAATCATATATTTGTAAATTATTTGTATTAAGAATAGTCATTTCTCTGAATTCGTAAGATGAGGCTTGATAATTCGTAATATTTGGATTAGTCAGACTGTTGCTCTCATCTTCATTATTATCGGTACAACGTTTCGGCCGATGTGCCCTCCGGTATTTCTTGTCGGACTCGGAAGCCTTCTCGAATTCGGGAATTCGAACTCGGAACCTTCTACTTATACTATTTCTATGAATGTTTGAGATGAGGCTTGAAGATTAGTATTATCTGCGTTATTCGGACTATTGTCCCCATCTTCATTGTTATTTGTACAACGTTTCGGCCGATATGCCGTCCGGTCTTCTTCAGGTATTTCTTGTCGGACTCGGGAACCTTATCGGACTAGGGAAGCTTCTTTTTGAACTCGGGAACCTTCTTTGTCATAATCGGGAGCCATCACAATGAAGATGAGGACAATAGTCCGAATAACGCAGATAATACCAACCTTCTACTTATGTATGATTTTTTTTACCTAGACTCATATTGCGTTTTTTTTTTAAATAGTTACTTTAATTTATAATTGTTTTTTTTAAAGGATTATTATTAGTTACTTGTAAAATGAACCCGATTCCTTAACCCCTTGTCATAAAATAACGCTAGACGGATTGACATTCCGTTAAAATCAATCAATCAATCAATCCCTTCAAAATGAAGTTCGTTCCTTTTCTTGATTATTAGTGCCTTTTCTCACAGGTGCAATTCAGGAGAGAGTCCGTGACCTTGTGTTTGACGTGCTGCACGGCGACATCGTAGTAAGAGTTCGAAATTCAGTTCTGGTACTACGTTCACTTTCGGACTAGTACCCTTTCAAAGGGTATGAAACACACTCATCCCATCAGCAATTGGTTAAATAGTACCCCAATATTTTTTCTACAAGACGATTTCAGTATTAAAACCCACGAATGTTTATATGCCATTAAACAAAGAAATAGAAACCAAACGTATGCAATTACTGGATTGATTGATTGATTGATTGGATTTTACGGCATGTCAACCCTTGTTAGGCTATTTTAGTCCGAAGACGTTTTGTTTTATTAATTCTTGATGGGTATTCAAATTTCTAAGCACATTTTTCTATTTAACCCATAGATGGGACCTTAACAGGTACTACCACTGTGGGTCAGAGTGGACTTGGGAGTAATGGAGATGAAGGGGTACTCCACATTCCCCAAACCTCCGGAACTGGAACCTCACCATTAAATGCAATTTAACGTCATACACAAGAAGTGCAATTACTGGAATCAGTAGAATGATGTACATGCTGTCCATAAATTCCGTGTGTACTTTCTATTTATCACAAATACAAATGAAGTTATAAATTTTTTTTAAAGTGCACACAGACTTTATGGACGGCCCGTATAATTATTCAACGGACCCAAACACACAGGGTCTGAAAAGTTCTGGGGCTCAAAAATTCATATGATGATATCCCATCTGCTGTCGTTAGCTTTGTTTTCAACCAGTTGGGATCCAACCACAGCAACACCGACGAAAGAAATGTGTAAACCGCGGTAGCGTGTTTGTCGATAAATAAATCTCATTTGGTCACATTCCGTGGGCGTATCTTGTTCAACCTATGAAATTTTCTGCCGACACCCGTATATTACTTGCCCTAACCGAAAACCTCCAAACCAGCCCTTTTCTGACGCTACACATTCCCCTGGCTATTTATCTTAGATCGTCTCCGTGATTTATAGCAACAGCGCCCTTCAGCTCATGCACAGATTCCGCCTTCTGCTCAGTGACATTTGTTTTCTTAACAATGGTAACACATTTACCGCGAACATCACTATGTTTCTTTATTTTGTTAATTTCTTGTTTCTTTTGAAAGTATGAAGGGTGGAATGTCTTAACAATAAACGCGGGAGAAAGAAGGAAAGAAACAATTGAGGAAAGAATGAAATAACCCTGCAGAAGACACCCCTCCCCCATACACAGAACGTCCTCGCCCCCCACGCCATACACTGAACAGAAAATAACAAACGTAATGACTAGCATAAAACTCATAAATATTGAGGAAAAGGTAGAAAAAGCAAAAGTTGTTATGCTTCGTGCTAAACAGCTGTCAGACAGCAAATACGGGCCCTTCCGCCAGGGCGTCCCACCGTGGTATAACAGTTAGCGAGCTAGTCTCTCAGTTTCTCTGAATGTTTGAGATGAGGCTTGTTGATTAGTAATATCTGCGTTATTCGAACTATTGTCCTCATCTTCATTGTTATCTGTACAACGTTTCGGCCGATATGCCCTACAGCCTTCTTCAGGTATTTCTTCTCGGACTCGGGAACCTTCTTTTCGGACTCAGGAACCTTGTTTTCGAAATCGGGAACTTTCTTGTCGTAGTCAGGAACCTTCTTGTAATCATCACGGAACTTTGAACTTAACCCTTTATGTCCAATTGGAAACATGACCCAGTGGATAAGGTAGTTAGGTTAAGACAGTTCTAAGTGACAGTTATCGCTGGATTCCGGGTTCAATCCTGAGCAGCGGCAGAACATAAAAAAAATAATTAACACAACTCCTACCCCAGCTATGGTTAACAGAATGAGAACAGGATACCCCCGTGGACTGAATAAAGGGAAGTCCCAGAGAATTTTATGTGTTTCGTTCTCAAGAACAGATTCTGGTTTATGCATATACCATTTTTGTGTATGATCAAACATTCAATTTTTTGCATAATTCCCAGTGGATCACCTTCTTGTCGTAATCCGACCCCGAGAAAGTTCCCGAGTCCGACAAGAAATACTGAAGAAGGCCGGAGGGTACATCGGCCGAAACGTTGTACAGGTAACAATGAAGATGAGGACAATAGTCCGAATAACGCAGATAATTCTAGTCTCTCAGATTCATTATTACTGTAATAGCGAGTTCGATCATCGTTGTGTAAACCACACTGATGAGCTCAATCGGTAGACCGTCGGATTTGGAACCGGTTCGATACCGGCCCTCGCAAACTCAGCGTATGAGTAGCACAGGGGTCTGTGCGGTAAAGTAAGGAGCTGATGGTAGGTGTAGCGCTTCACCTCAGACGCCAAAAAAATCTCCTTGGGCTAGTGAAAAGGGGCTAGACTCCCTCGCTGACTGGGTGATACCGACTTTAGGCCACCCCGACGACTTTACTTACTTACTCCCTTGTGAACGGTTTGGGAAAAAAAACTCATAAATATTGAGGAAAAGGTAGAAAAAGCAAAAGTTGCTTCGTGCTAATTAGCTGTCAGACAGCAAATAAGGGCCCTTCCGCCGGGGCGTCCCACCGTGGTATAATAGTTAGCAAGCTAGTGTCTCAGTTTCATTACGGCATGTCAACCCTTGTTGGGTTATACTATGCCGAATATATTTTGTTTTGATCATTCTTGATGGCTATTCAAAAAAATGTATCTAGTCTCTTAGTTTCTCTGAATGAGATGAGGCTTGTTGATTAGAAATACCTGCGTTATTCGAACTATTGTCCTCATCTTCATTGTTATCCGTGTATTAACATCGCTCTCTGTGGAGATATTACCACCCAGGTACGGGAATTGTTCTACTGGCTTAAGAGGCTTGCCGTTGAGTGTGGAGATGTTTCCTTTATTTTTGAAACTCACTAACTCTGTTTTATCGGAGTTCACATTTTGTTTTGATTATTCTTGATGGCTATTCAAAAAAATTGGTGACAATTTGTCATATCCTACCCCCCCCCCCATGGGGGTGGCAGTACCTATTAGAGTCCCACCTATGGTTGGTTGGATTTTACGGCATGTCAACCCTTGATGGGTTATCATCATCATCATCATCATCATCATCATGTCGCGCATGCAGCACGGGTATCCATGACAATCTTTCGCCAACCTTCCCTATCACTCATTGCACCTGGGAGGTCCTCTGCGGAGCAACCAGCATCTTCGCATGGCTGGTCAATGTAGGTCCTTGCTGGGCGCCCTACACTTGCATGTCCATGTGTTGGCTTCCACAGGAGAACGTCGCTTATGAGTTCATCCTTACTTCTCCAGCAGTGTCCTGCATGCTTTGACCGTCTCACTCGGATAGTTTGTGAGATGGGGGTAGGTGACCGTACAGCTGTTTCCTTGTGGGGTGCTGTTTCCATGACTTGTTCAAGACTGCACGCAGCATTCTTGTGCAGCTCCCATTTAGCTTATTCTCAAGATGCTTTGTTAGGGTCCAAGTGGTGCAGCCATATAGCAGCACCGACACAACCACAGCCTGGAAGAACTGTCGCTTTAGCTTTTCAGGGAGATCGGTGCCCCATATGACTGATAATCTATTTGTGGCCGAACATGCCTTTTGCTATCCGTGTATTAACATCGCTCTCTGTAGAGAAGATATTACTACCCAGGTACGTGAATTGTTCTACTGGCTTAAGAGGCTTGCCGTTGAGTGTGGAGATGTTTCCTTTATTTTTGAAACTCAGGAACTCTGTTTTATTGGAGTTCACATTTTGTTTTGATCATTCTTGATGGCTATTCCAAAAAATTTAACTAAATTATTTTTAAACACAAGTTTTTAGAATTCATATTTTCTATTTAACCGACAGATCAGACCCTAACAGGTACGGCTATTCCGGAGCACATACAGGTGACCATTTGTCATATCCTATACCCATGGGTGTGGCAGTACCTGTTAGGGTCCCATCTATGGGTTAAATAGAAAAATGTGTTCATAAAAAATTGAGTATCTATTAAGAAGGAATTTATTTCCAAACTTTATCGGCATGAAATGATCCACTGAGGTTGATATGCCGTAAAACAAAATTAAACCTACCCGCATGTGAACGGTTTGACAATAAAAAAAACAATCCTACCCGTTACAAATGATTTGGGAAGATATCTATCCTGATAGGTTTGTTGGATTTTACGGCATGTCAACTCTTGTTGAGTTATACTTTGCCGAATATATTTTGTTTTAGTCATTCTTGGTGGCTATTCAACAAGATTTATTTTAACTCAATTCTTTTTAAACACAATATTTTAAGATTTATTTTTTTCTAATTTAACCCACAGATCAGACCCTAACAGAATTAACCTTGTAGTAATTAAGGGTTACTCAGCATTGCCCAGAGCTCCAGAAACCCACCATTAGATAGCTGCCCTGAATTTATAAAACTCATAAATATTATTGAAAAAGCAAAAGTCAGACAGCAAATACGAGTTCCTCCACCAGGGCGTCCCATCTTCGTATGCTATTTATCAAGCTATTCACGCAGATCCTTTACTACTGAATAGCGAGTTCGATCCTCACTGGATGACACATAATTGCGACTTTGTGTCACTGTTATATACTCTCTTTTTAACATCGAGTATACAAACTTGGAGAGAGTTCTCTCGTATATGATAGAGAGAGAGAGAGAGAGAGAGAGAGACAGACAGACAGACATATTATTATTAGATAGATTAGATTAGAGGTATGGGGTGATGATAGTTCTTACTTTGTCACGTCTACTTGTCGCTGGTTCTATCTCATCGGACGCCATCTTCTTTGGGCTGACTTCTATTTGATGTTAAGGGTTGATTTTCTTGCTAATTCTTCTTTCAGGGCTGGGCTTAAAATTGTCTTTAGTGTTTAATTAATACAACAACAAGACTTGGTGTTACTTGATCCAGCTTTTATTTATTTGCCCATGATTGATTCCGCCGCGGGGAGAAATGGACCCGAAGGCGGGCGATAATCGTATCTCTCTCTTCGAAAGCTGAATCGCATCTGTTAACTAAACTTATTCCCACGCCTCTGTGATGGCGCGTTTTTAAGGAGTCAAAGAAAAAGGTCACTAATCGTCCATAATCGGCCAGTAACTTTCCATAGTGACCCCTTGACCTTAATTTAAATATTCTAGCTACAGATACGTTCACAATTCATGACTGCCCAAAATTGTAAAATTCCATCGTTCATTTGGCGAACGTGTTGGGTATATACCTACCTACGCTCCAGGAAACAGATTCCCCCCAGCTAATACTGGAAGTTACCGATTTTCGAACAAATAAACAACTTCATGGTCATACTCAAGACGTTATCTTTTTTTTTTTGCATTATTTTGCATTGAGAGATTAGAAATTTAGCGAACAATACTGTTCTTTCGTTTGTTTTGCTTATTAAATATTAACCAACCTTTGAAGAAAGAAGAATTCTTGCATGCAGCCCCAATAACCTTCAATTATTATCTAATTTTGAAAAATGGTATACAGATAACTGCGTGGGTCATGTAATGTCGAGCATCGTTTCTTTGATGCCGATTAAACGAATTCTATGAATAAGACTGTCTTTTTGTCACCTCTTTCTATTGCTCTGCATGCATTGTAGTATTATTAGTAGTTTTATTTTACAAGCTTTTAAAATACTTTAAAACGTACACACATACATTATTCCTACTTTTCACGTTACTGTTGCTAAGATTTTTATAAATATTGATTATTTTATTGTAATAATGAAACAATACTGGGTCGACATTTTTAAATTGAGAAATTTCAAAGGATTTTTGAAAAATATGTATTTTAATGAAAAATAAGAACAGTGACATTTTTTGGTATTATACATTTTGTATTATGTATAGTATTTCACATTTCTAGCATTTACCATTTTCCATTGTTGGAATATCTGTATATATATATTTACCAAACCCTCCACACGAGCAGGATGCGACACAAGGTCAATTTCTTAAGCGGAGTTTAACAGGTTTGAATTCAGAGTTTTCCTTCTCCTAGACTGGTTACCTAGACATAGTTAAAGAGCCAGTCTGCCCTACTATTTACCAATAGCTGGAGGGAGAGTAGGATTCATACCTTTCCCAAGGGTATTAGCACCATGTGAAATGCAATTACCACGTCCAGGATTTGAACTCGGGGCGACGAGTCCATTTACCATTCACTATGGAATATTTGGATATAAGGTGTGCTCTAAATTCACCACCCGGATTTATAGACTGGCTTAAGTCACGTGGTCTATTAGTTCGCCAATCACCAACCATACTTACGTGGCCGATACACTACTTAAACACACCACATTGGCCATAGTTCTAATTGCACTCATTGAGGAGGGACACAGGATTACCAATACTCAGGACTCGTTACCAAGGATCCAATTCCACTGAACAAGCGCTCTGGCTTAAGGCCAACAGGAATCTTTACTTAGGGATTACCAAGGATTACCAGACGATTTTATCAATACTCAGGAATCTTTACCAAAGGATTACCATAAAAACATAACATCCATTTCCTCAGATCCCTGGATTTATTCAAAGAAAAAAATCATTAAATTAACCCTTTCACTGTTCAAGGCAAATTAGAAATGTCTGCTGACCCGTTTCCACAAGATTTTATCCTTTGTTTCAAATGAGGCCTGAGAGCCACATATGACCCTCAAACATGTCACAGGAAACACTATAAAAGGGGTAAAACATGTAGAAATTAGTAAGAAATTAATTCAACATCAAAACCTTTTATTTCTATTACCCATCATGCATCTGTGTTTCTGTATTGATTTTGGATATCCTGGATGCTTTCATTGAGGCTCCCTTCACGGTATAATGGTTAACAAGATAGTTACGCAGATTTAGTCTTAAAATAGTCGTAATACACTCCTGGGAATCCCTATTTCTACATCACTGTTGTTGAGCAGCAATGTAACTAATCATAATGGTATACAACAGGTTATATATATATATATATATATATATATATATATATATATATATATATATATACTTTAACTATAAATACTCATTGATAATCTTAAGCAATTTCTGGGGGTATTGTGACGTAGGCAGTGACGTAGTTTCTGCTACAGACACTGTTAGGGTCCCATCTATGAGTTAAATTGAACAAAATGCGTTCAAAAATGTGTTTAAAGAAAAAAATTGAATTCAAATTGAAAAAAAATGAGATGAGGCTTGATGATTAGTGTTATCTGCGTTATTCGGACTATTGTCCTTATCTTCATTGTCATCTGTACAAAGTTTCGGCCGATGAGCCCTCCGACCTTCTTCGGGTATTTTCTTGTCGGATTACGACAACAAGGTTCCTGAGTTTGAAAAGAAGTTTCCCGAGTCCGAAAAGAAGGTTCCGAATCCAACAAGAAATATCTGAAGAAGGCCGGAGGGCACATCGGCCGAAACGTTGTACAGATAACAATGAAGATAAGGATAATAGTCCGAATAACGCAGATAATACTAACCATCAAGAAGTATTCTGCATAAATTGACCCAATGGGTTGACATGCCATGAAATCCAACTAACCAACTAACCAACCCAAACAACCAACCAGCCAACCAGCCCACGGAGGTTGATTAAAGGTTACAATGCATCTTGTAAATTTCCTTTTTAACCAGATATATTCAAAATGTATATGTTTGATTTTAATATCTAAAATAAAACAAAACCAGAAGAAAAATTGTATAGACTATATCAAAAAGGTTTAAAATAATTAAGGGGAGGTTGCTATTAACTTCAACTTAGTCTAAGTAGAATTCAAAATATAATCAATTTGAATAAAGAAAATCAAACAAATAATAAAACACAATAAAACAATAAAAAAATAATATATAGATTGATATATATATATATATATATATATATATATATATATATATAAATATATATATATATATATATATATATATATATATATATATATATATATATATATATATATATTATGATAAATTATATAAGTAAAATAGTAAAATTAATATCATTATTAGAAGAAGATTACACACACACATACACACACACACACACACACATATATATATATATATACATTATATATATGCATTAAACAAAGAAACTAACCAATTGCGTTAAAATTGCTGTTACCTCTATTGTCAACCTCATCACATGAGGAGCGAATTTCAAGTATGATTTAAATATTTGTAAATCTCTATTAATAATGGAGATTGTGTGCATTTCTGTCTGTAACCAAAACGACGTCACAGTTTACGTCACAGTTTACGTCACAATATAGTCAATGATTGTCTTAGTCTATTAATGAGTATTTAATTTTTAATCAAAATTGTTAATTCATAGATAAAAAAAACATGTGTTATATGCACTCAAAATTTGAGTAAGCAGTTTAAAAAATTGTTTGTTTTTTTATACTCACCCAATTTTTTTTAGTAACAAAGGGTTAACTAAAACTTTTATGAATAAATAAATACCTTCGATTTTGAGTAAAATTTATGTGTAAAATATTCAAAATAATTATTTATACAAATATTAACATTTTATTTCAGGGCGACAGAACTAAGTTTCCATTTAAAATTGTTTTATTTTTTAACTCCGTTGATAGATTTGATGATTTTACTTACTTATTATACAAAGAATCTGACTTTGAATTTTCACCACCCCGAGAATATCTTTCAGAAATTAAGTTTCACACCGCCCGGAGGGTGTTTTTTTTTTGCTCGCTATTTAAATGCAAAAAAAAAAAAAAAAAAAGAAAGAAAAAAGAAAGAAAGAAGAATAGATATCTATTAAGAATATTTCAAAATTACAAATAAGTTTTTGTTTCTTTTTGTTTTGAATTTTTTTGGTTCTAAATCATTCGATAATTCCTGTATTTTCTTTGAGATTAGGTCTGACAAATATGACAGAGAAAATTGTCATAGAATAATTGTATTTACATGCTTCCAATATTTGGACGGCTTCGAGTTTCTTGCCTCTGAAAAAACGGCGCGTTAAGGTCGAGACGTTATCAAAGCGCGAATCGCAGCTGTTGCTACGAACGCTTTGAATTACAGAGAAGCTTTGAAAAAATAACTTTCTGACAGTGAGTCATAGATAATATACTGAAAAAATCTCCAGCGATGAAGCAAACAAAGTACTTTTTCTTCAGCTGTTTATCTTCTTTTTTCTCCATTGTACAATAATTGTGTAATTTTCGTGTAAAATCCTTCAACAGCAAAAGAAAAACAAAACAAATATGTCATCATTTTTAGTTATTTTCTATATAGTACTGATTATCTATAAACAATATTATGGTTTCAAGTAACTATTCCTATTTAATAATAATAATTCGTTTGCACATAGTTGCATGGTTTTAAGTATTCCTATCCAAACCTACTAGTATATAGATATATATTTATATGGTTTCAAGTAACTATTGTTATTTAATGATAAACATTTGTTTGCCCTCAGTTACATGATTTCAAGTATTCCTATAGAAAACTACTAATATATATATATAGTATATTAAGAAAGATTGAAAAAACACAGGTTTAAATGAGTTAAGTGGTGAGTTTATTTGGCCGACGCTGCAGTGTTTCGATCTATTAATTAGATCGTCATCAGGACATTTGTTGGTATATGGAAGGTAATAAGAAATTTTTTTATCACAGAATAACGAGAAAATAATAACAGAATACGAGAAAATATCATATCATATATATATATATATATATATATTATATATATATATTATATAATAGAGAGAGAGAGAGAGAGAGAGAATTACATAAATTCAAGTAACTATGCCTATTTGATAATAATTATTTGTTTGCATACAGTTAAATGGATTCAAGTATTTCTATACAAACCTACTAATATATATATATATATATATATATATATATATATATATATATATATATATATACATAATTTTATTGTTTCAAGTAACTATTTTATTTAATAATATTCGTTTGTTTGCACAGAGTTACATGGGTTCAAGTATATCTATCTAAACCTACTAATATATATATTATATATATATATATAATATATATAATATATATATATATATAGGTGAGAGGTATCCAAAACTTGGTAGTAAGGGATGATCCAGTATGTATATAAATACAGTGGATCTTTAAATCACTAAAGAGAGTTCAATGTATAATAAACTTTTTAGATATATACAGAGCAATATTTATCTTAGAAAGGAGGAAAACTCAACACCGTAATTCCATAATAAATTTATTTCGACAAAATTGGGGCCTCTATAAATCTAATTGATTTAATATAGCTCCCCAAAATCCAGTCTCATCAGATGAAAGATCAGGTTATTTTGAATTGCATAACTGAAAAATGTTATTTCTCAAAAAAAAAAAAAAAAAAAAAAAATATATATATATATATATATATACAGACACATACACTTATATATATATATATATACTAGCAAATATATGCACCCTCCGGGTGCAAGTATTCAAGTTTTAATGTAATAAAATATTAGATTAATTAGAATACTAATGAAACTAAATAAGAATGCAGATTTAAAAAGTTGAAACAGAGGGGGGTATAATCGAAAATAGAACAGCTGAACTTAATCTTTCCATCACTCCGTCTTCATTACTAAATTTTCCTAATTTAACTATTTAGCTAAAATAGAATGTAAAGAACAAAAATTACAATTACAGTTTTCTTCTTGTTAATACATTTCGTTTAAGATTTATACCCGAGATTTTTAGTCATTATCATTAAGATAAAACCAAACAATTAGAAATCAATAATACTAAGCACATATTTAATAAAATCAATTGTTGATGTCAATATGCAAATTAGCCTTCCGTTAACACTGTAAACTGCTATTTTGTTGTATATATAAATACAATTGCATGGTATTACAACGTAGATAAGACCAACAGTATTAACGTAAAACAATTTTATTAGTAATTGAGCTTTAGATAAAATAAAGTCACGGGGAATGTAACGTAAATAACTTAGGGAATTTGGACTTGAGTAGTAATATAGTTTCGGTTACAGACAGAAAGACACACAATCTCCATTATAATAAGATATATAATATATATATATATATATATATATATATATATATATATATATATATATATATATATATATATATAAGTGAGAGGTATCCAAAACTTGGTAGTAAGGGATGATCCAGTATGTATAAATACAGTGAATCTTTAAATCACTAAAGAGAGTTCAATGTATAATAAACTTTTTAGATTATATACAGAGCAATATTTATCTTAGAAAGGAAGGAAAAACTCAACACCGTAATTCCATAATAAATTTATTTCGACCAAAATTGGGGCCTCTATAAATCTAAGTTGATTTAATATAGCTCCCCAAAATCCAGTCTCATCAGATGAAAGATCAGGTTATTTGAATTGCATAACTGAAAAATGTTATTTCTCAAAAAAAAAAAAAAAAAAAAAAAAAAAAAAAAAAATATATATAATAATATATATATATATATATATATATATATATATAGTTTCGTGTACTACATTACGCAAAATGTTTAGTGACGCTTAAACAGCGGGACGCTTCATGATGGATTGCGACAAAGAAGAAAACAATGTTCATCTTCCGAATTATTTTTCTCTGAAGCAAATAGTAAAGTGATGGGTGATGGATGCGGTTATGCAGCCGGCAAAACATATTAATAATGCCGTTCACAAGGCAAACAGCGTTAACTAATATGTTTGCAAAAAGAAAATGATAAGATGCTGATGGCATTGCGATGACAGAACAACCAGCTGACATTTTTCTCCCTCTCTCTCTCTCTCAAGCACCTTACGAGAAGTTATTCGGTTCTTCTCTACAATGGCCTGCTCCCATTTCTTGCAGTTTCACTATCTGTCTCAGACTCTGATACTTTGAATTACAATCACCAACTACTTATCTGCCTATCTTTCTATCTATCTCACCTGTTCACATATATCTTATATTTTTGTATCAATGACCACCAGAGGCGGCTTTTAAGTAAATATATAAACAAATAATGTAATCAATTTTTATTTTTCCTCAGATTAGGTTATTTGCGGTGGTGTGCAGTAATATGAATCTATTTTCAGGGAGTATGATCAAATTTGACCTTGTAAAATATTGCGTAATCTGTGATTGCATCAGATTTTCATCATGCCCAAACACTATTGTCTCGACTGTTGATTAGTTGTCCTACAACCATTGTCTGTGATGGACATTACTCCAAGGAAACATCTGAAAATTGTAACACTGCACTAACACACTGGCACTTAATTTTGTCCATCTGGACAAAATTTTAGAAAAATTGAAGTGCAAAATTTTAACAAATTTTTGCAAAATGTTGTAGCTTCGGTTCTGAGCAAAAATGAAACAAATAATTTAAAATTACAAGAAGTTTAATATAAGGAATTAAGAATTGATAACAAGCCCTCTCTGCATGTATAGATTTCATGTTTTTCTGATAAGGAGTTTGGAAAATATCTTATTAAAAATAAATGAAAATTTATAATAAAAGCCAACTTTTGGAATGACAACGCTCTCTGTTATTATGCTAGGGACTGGAAAACTGAGCTTAAAATGCGATTTTACAAAATGACTAGCCCCCCCCCCCACACACACACCTACAGAAAATAATTTACCAAAAATCAGGGAATTATCGGATTTTAATGAAATTTTCAGTGTTTATTTATCAAGAATGATCTTTATAATGCATTATTTATTTTATTACAAAACCTGCTAATTTTTTTCAGCTCACTTAATTTTGACCCCCTCATGCTGGGGGCGTAAAATTGTTTCGAGTTGGACCTATATTGTACTAATTACAGTATAAATAAAGAGATAAAAGACCGAAGTAATGAATAGAAACAAACATTTTTTTTACGGTTGCTGTTCTATGAGAAAATAAGTACTGAAAATCGAAAAATAAAATGTAAAAAAATAATAAATAATTATTTTTTTTTACTCATTTCGATAATCATTTAATTGGCTATTATCTTATAAAAGAAAAAATTATGCATCGATATTTTTTCTGCTTAAAAAGGGAGGGGGTACATTTTCAATCGAGTTTTTCTTCAAAACTTATTACTTTATGTATCTAAAATAAGGTTTGCATTGAATAGATATTTATTTCTAGAATCTAAAAATATAACATTTTAAACTTAAAATCCGAATATTTTCATTTTAAATGAATTTTATACATTAATTTTTCATAGCAAAAATACTAAATTAAAGTTTTGAAATAAGACAACTGATGCATTATAAAATTCATTAATTGATAAATCAATACTGAAAATTTCATTAAAATCGGATAATTACCTGATTTTTGGTAATTTTTTTTTGCAATCGCGAATGTTATATTAAATCAAAAAAGAGACAGAATGGCGGATCGCGTCGAAATTGACCAAAACAAATGGTTTTAAATCTTTTAAAAATGAACTGCATATGTAATGATATTTTTCTTTTTTTAATGATGGTCATTAAGTTACTACTTATCGATTTTGACCGGAAATAATAGATTTAATTAATTTTAATTCGCTTTTAAAACTCGTAGAATCTGATGTTTTTGCGAGTCCCTATATTATGCCTGTACTCTGTTTCTATTTCACAGGATTCAAATAGTTTAGCGCTTCAAAAGACATCCTCATTAAATGCTATTAATAAGGAAGGACATCATAATATTTTATAATAACATACAATTTGAAGAGATGCTCAAACGCATTCATTGATAGCTTTTTATGTATAGTTCCAGTCATAAATGACAGTATTATTTACATCCTAACTTAAAAGACACCATATTGAGCAGCAATTAAGCTAACTTCTGCCTACCGTTCTATCTATCTCACCTGTTCATATATATCTTATATTCTTGCATGCCTATCTATCTATCTATTTCTCTCGCCTGTTAGTACCTATCAATCCAGCTCTCTCTCTCTCTCTTTCTCTCTCTCCCTCTCTCTCTCTCTCGTCTCTCTCTCTCTCTCTCTCTCTCTCTATATATATATATATATATAATATATATACAGAAAAATTACAGAAACATGCACAACATATGTATATATATATGTGTATATGTGTATATATATATATATATATGTATATCAATATATGTATTGATCAAAGCCTGAAGAAGATACCAGAATATCTGAAACACGTGTTGCGTATGTAAAATAAAAAGAATAAAACATTTTTTCTGAGAACGATACATTTTGCGGACCTTCTTCTTTTTTATAAAATATTACATTTTCTCCCGTTGGAACCAGAACAACATTTTATATATATATATATATATATATATATATTATATATATATATATATATATATATATATATGTTGAAAGAGGATTGGAATGAAATCGATAGAATGTGGTGGAGATGTGAGGAACAAAAGATCAAAACTCAGACAAAAGTGTGTGGGATATATTTCGCTAGAGCTTTGAGCTCGGCATCATCAGTCGTTTTAATGAATTCTCAGCTTATCATACAAGTGTTTGACCTCCTCTCCTATCCATCTCCTCCCGCCACACTACCCCTTCTATAAAACACTTGTATGATAAGCTGATAATTCATTACAACTGATGATGCCGTGCTCAAAACTCTAGCGAAATATATCCTACACACATTTGTCTAAGTTTTGTTCTTTTGTTCCTTACATCTACACACACACACACACACACACACACACACACACACACATATATATATATATATATATACACATCTCGTCTGATGATTGCAATAAGCAGGAAACTAATAGTAAAGAGATATATCCTTAGTGTAAATTCTGACCACCAGTTTGTAGGTAACGATGGCCGATTGGTTAAGGAGACCGACAGATGATGAATCAATCGGGTTTCTATCTCGGGTGGAAGTAGCCTGCTAATGTCGAACCCACACTGATGAGACATGTTACGTCAGTGGATGACTATATATATATATATATATATATATATTATATATATTATTTAGTATTAAGTAATGTTTGGGCCTTGCAGCATCATACGGACACAATAGAGTTTGAAGAGGATATCTGAAACACGTGTCACACGTTCATAATATCTGGATTAGTAAACAATTGTCAAATTTATAATATTTAGGATTTAAAAAATAACGACAATCCCCATTTTCAATTGTTAAATTTATGCATTTAATATAATCTGCATACGTTATTAT
>CM042156.1:100125789-100128289 GCA_023376005.1 Doryteuthis pealeii
GCGGTAAAATGTGTGTGTGGTATGGGGGAGGGGCTGACGGTAGGTGTGGCACTCCCTTCAGAAAAAAAATACAGTCTCCTTGTTTAACGCTAGTGAAAAGGGGATAGACTCCCTTGGTATCAGGCTGATACCAGATAATCATGTAACATTAATAATGATGCGAGGAGGGCCTGGATTATTTAGCCTAGTCGGTTGGGCACCCGCCTAGCAATCGCAAGATTCTTGGTTCGATACCGGTTGCCGCCAACTCAGCCTATGAGTATTACAGTTTGGTAATCTGATCTGTGTTGTAAAGTGGGCGGGGGTGACGTTAGGTGTGGCACTCCACCCCAGAAAAAATACAATCTCCCTGGTTTAACCCTAGTGAAAAGGGGATATACCCCCATGCTGTCAGGCTGATACCGACAGTAGGCCGCTCCACATTAATTTTAATTTAGCCTTGGTAAAGGCAACTCGTCAAGGAGAAGGAATATACCAAAACTAACTGGACTCCGCTCTAAAATCGACCTTGTGTTACATCCAACAGATGTTGCCTTTAGAACAACAACCTAACTAGGCAACCAATCAAGGAGAAGGAAAATTTGAACTCAAACCAGTTGTATATATACATATAAGTTAAAAGAAAGGAAATGAATCCGACAATATGAGTATGAAAAGGTGGAATGAAAACATCACACAATGCTGTTAAAGAGAAAACAATTTATAATATAATCATAGCTGATACTGATCAATATTTCGATTTACAAAAATCATCATCAGAGCTCATTCACTCCGTAATTGTTTGGGTCGGAGAAGAATGTCAAGTCAGTTCAAAAACAAAAAAACTTAATGAAGATTGATGATGATTTTTGTAAAATCGAAATATTGATAAGTATCAACTATGATTATATTATAAATTGTTTTCTCATTAACAGCATTGTGTGATGTTTTCATTCAACCTTTTCATACTCATATATAAATATATATGAGCAGGCTAGGAGGCCGCTTAGGGGTGATCCCATCGGTAGGCCAAATTCTTGTTTATAGAAAGTGTTGTCAAATTGGAAATAGCAGTGGGATGTGCATAAGTTACATATTTTAATTATATTAGAGATTGGGTGAGGGCATGGTAGTTTAATTTTATTGGAGGAAATGTAGTTCTCTAGTTTGTTTTTTTTAAATAATAGGTATATTTGTTAATAGGTATATTTGTGTAAAGAGATTTTATGTCAAGGCTGGTTAGAGATTTATTCATCATGTTTGTATTGTTTATCTTATTGAGAAGTGCACCTGAATTTTTGATGTGAGAGTCACTAATTGTGCCTAGAAGAGGGGATAGTGTTTTTGCTAGATATTTTGCGATATTGTGGGTGATAGAACCTTTTCTGGAGATAATGGGTCTTAAAGGTATTTCAGGTTTATGTGTTTTGGGAAGGCCATATGTTTTTGGGATATATATTTACCATTCCACCACACATCTCTCACAGGTAGGGTAGACTGGGCTCTTCAGCTTTGGTTAGGCAACTAGTCTAGAAGAAGGAAAAATCTGAACTCAAACCAGTTGTATACACATATATTTACCACTCCCACCACACGGGCAAGAAGAGACATATGGGTCATACATCTCTCACAGGTAAGGTAGACTGGGCTGTACAGCTTTGGTTAGGGAACCAATCAAGGAGAAGGAAAACTTTGAACTCAAACAACTTATATATATATATATATATATATATATATTTACCAACCCCACCACACGGGCAAGATGCGACACATGATCAATTTCTTAAGAGTTTTAAATTTAGATTTTTCTTTCTCTTAGACTAGTTTCCTTACTAAAGGCTAAAGAGACAAGTATGCTCCACTATTTACCCATAGCTGGAGGGAGAATACTTTGCACAATATGAAATGCAAACAGCTTCATCCAGGATTTGAACTCCTATCACTGAGTATATTGCCTTCGATCATAACCAGTTTAGCTCAGTCAGTAGAGTACTCACCTCGGAATCCCAAGGTTCTGCGTTCGATACCGGTCCCCGCCAACTCGGCATATGCGTAGCACAGATTGTATAATCTGATCTGTGCGGTAAAGTGGGGGAGCTGACGGTAGGTGTGGCTCTCCACCTCAGCAAAAAATACTCGCTCTGGTCTAGCGCTAGCGAAAAGGGGATAGACTCCCTCGTTGTCCGGCTGATGCCGACAATCGGTCACTCCACCGCCAACTTTTATAACCATTAAGCCACGTGCCTTCACTGTATGAATAAGATCAGGGATCGATCATTGCTACTGGTACCATGTAACCCAGTATAATATGTCACATGTTACTTGAAAAGGGTGAATAAATTTAGTGAGTTTTCTGCTGTTCTAATAATGCTTGTCTGCTTTTTTATCTGTGGCTTGGTAGGAAACCAGTCTAGGAGAAGGACAACTCTGAATTCAGAACAACGCCTGAAGTCTCTAAGTGTTTATTTTGTTTGTTTAGTGGCATAAAAACACTGTGGGTTATTTAATGCCAAATCTATTA
>CM042156.1:100130789-100138289 GCA_023376005.1 Doryteuthis pealeii
TTATTATTATTAAAATAATAAGATGAAATTGAAATAATAATAATAATAATAATAATAATAATAATAATAATAATAATAGGAAAAATGTAAAAATATTCCGTACACAGAGAGATTTTTTACGACCTTCATCAGAGTGATTTTATTTTTTTTCTGAAAATTATTATTATTTTTATCATTATTTCAATTTCATCTAATTATTTTAATAATAATAATAGCGTAATCCATATACATTTTGATAAACGGACCGAAACACGTGTGTAAGTGATATCGATTAAAAATGATATCGATTTAATTCATTTTTATCCATCTATATTTCTTTTCTTTACTCATTTTTTCCTCATATTGTCGGATTCAATTCCCTTTCCATTCTTACACACACACACACACACACACACACACACACACACATATATATATATATATATATATATATATATATATATATATATATCTGAGGTCCCACATTAATAGGGTCTTGTGCCTAACCCGTACACGTGGGGTACGTAGTAAATATCGAGTATGTAGCACTAGCTAAGGTACCTGATTTCGTCGGGTAAGAAATTAAGATTGGAATCATAGTTTCATTTGATAAAGATAAAATCATTTCTAACAGAACTAGTAACTTTTTTAATCAGAGTCAAGTTAATAATTCCGGCGATTTGCTTCATATTGTTCACAATTGTCACACTCCTTGGTGATCACTCATCTATACATCATTACTCGTGTTCCTTATTTGTACGACCGTTATCATATTGCAACACCCTCTGGATAAAAGTGAGACCGTCCAAATCGTCCGATATGTAATGCAAAAATGTAAGTCCCGAGAACCTGGTGTTGCTTATCGACCGAATTCTTATTTTTAATGAATGTCGTCACTTCAGCTAAATAATGGACTATTCCGTTTTTATTATAAAGAAAGAGAGGTAAGAAAAAGGACATGCTACACAGAAAAATTATAATAAGAAAAAAGAAAGAAAGGAAGAAATAAACAGGGTAGGGGGAAGATAGAGAAGGATTGAAACTTACGAAGCGATTAAGCTAATCTGTTTCAATTGAACATAATGAAAAGATGAAAAGAAGGAAAGAAAGAAAGAAAAAATATGAGAGAGACAGAGAGAGAGAGAGAGAGAGAGAGAGAGAGAGAGAGAGAGGGGGGGAACTCTGAATTTAAACCTGCTGAACTCCGCTTAAGAAATTGACCTTGTGTCGCATCCTGCTCGGGCGGAGGGGTTGGTAAATATATATACGTACGCCACATAACTGTAGTTTATGTACTATTGTATATTGTTATTGGTAAATCTATGTATCCGTCAATATTGTTATTTTGTTATATGCAAGGGACATATTTCAAGGTAATTGCATGTACGTATGAATAAAGTCGTCAATATTTCTAGAGAGAGAGAGAGAGAGAGAGAGAGAGAGAGAGAGAGAGAGAGAGAGAGAGAGAGAGAGAGAGAGAGAGAGAGAGAGAGTTAAATCAAGAGTATAATTTTTTACTTATTGATCTAAATGCAATAGCTTTTAAGTAAACATATCAAATGTTGTAATGATTAGATATTCATACTGTGGTATATCCACAGGTCCTGCTAGTGTTTTAATAAATAACTTCCTTTTCTTCATTTGTAATTTTGTTCTATTTTTATATACAAAGCAATGAATTTTATCTGATTAGAATCATTTTCTTTTATGTTGATATTTAAAAGAGGATTGTTCATGATAACATCTATTACAATATAAAAAAGATTTAACTTGAGGCTAATGGTTGATTTTCAGAAGAGAAAAAACAAAAACAAACAAATCCTTTCTATGTTTTCGTACGCTTACAAATTCATTTTTTTTTCGATTCGTTTCAGTCTGGCTCGAGAATATTTGATTAAAAAATAACCCAATTTTCACACACGACAAAATATTGTTTTTTAAAAAGAAAAAGAAATTAATAGTTTTATAAAACTTTGTCATTAAAAAAAAAAACCACAACTCTTTAGATGCATTTGAAACGCGATGAATATGATTTTTAAACCATTACAAAAATACTTATTTAAATTAAATGTCAAACCTTTAATAATAAATTATATTTATAAGATGTTAATGATTTACTGCATTCTGCCGCTGAAGTTGGTCATATGCTACGGATGCCCGAAGAAGACCCTGCAAAAATACATTGAATTTGCTGTAATCAGTGTCAAACTCCCACCAATTTAATTATCTATTAGCATAATATTTATTATTTGTTTTTCTATTTATTTTCATTATACTGTCGGATTTATTCAATATATATATATATATATATATATATATATATGAAGAAAAAATATATATGAGGAAAAGGGGGATTGGAATGAATCCGACAGAATGAGGTAAATTAAGGAATGAAATAACAAAACTCAGACTGAAAATGTGTAGTATATTTCGCTGGAATATTGAATTCCGCTTCTCCGGCCTTTATTGAATCATTAGGATCATACTGACTCAAGAAAGGCAGATTCAATAAAAGCTGAAGAAGCGGAATTCAATTTTCCAGCGAAATATACACACACACACACACACACACACACACACACACACACACACACACACACACACACACACAGATATAATATATATATATATATATATATATATATATAAAGATAAATCTAACTATTAGTTTCGCATAAAGCTCTTCAGGGCTAAAATTATTGGCTCTACTTAGGTATCGAGCACTTTTTACTTATTAGCTTTCTCCTAGCGGTTATATGAATATATATATATATATCTTATATACATATATATACATATAAATTGTTTTTTCTTTTGGCCAAATACTGTACCAATAGATTATTTTTTGTTGGTACGACTATCTTGGTCTTTTCTTTTTTTCAAAATGTTTTTCTCCACGGTTGATGTTTGGTAGTATATTTTTACAATCAAACTATTTGCTAGGTTTTTTCTCACCGCAAGGATTTACCAACACGCTTGGTATATTAAATTATACTAGCAAATATATGCACCCTCTGGGTGCAAGTATTTAAGTTTAAATGTAATAAAATATTAGATTAAATCAAAAAGGCTAATGAAACTAATTAAGAATTCAGATAAAAAGATTTGAAACGGAGGGGTGTATAATCGGAAAATAGAACAACTGAAAATTACTCTTTCCTCACTTTCGTTTTTCAATGCTAAATTTTCCTAATTTAACTATTTTGTTAAAATAGGAAGTAAAGAATAAAATACAGTTATTTCTTCTTGTTAATGAATTTCTTTTAGGATTTATTGAAGAGATTTTTACTCATATTCATTAAGATAAAACCAAACAATTAGAAATCAATAATACCAAGCACATTTTTATTAAAATCAGTTTTTTTAATATCAATATGCAAATCAGCTTTACGTTTACACAGAAAACTGGTATTTTGTTGTATATATAAATACAATTGCATGTCATTAGTATTTAGGTAAGGCCAACAGTATTAATAATGTCAAACAGTTTTATTATTAATTGAGGTTTAAATAGAAACAGAATCATGGAGAATGTGACGTAAATAACTAAGGGAATTGTGACTTGAGTAGTAATATAGTTTCGGTTACAGACAGAAAAACACACAATCTCCATTATAATAAGATATATATATATATATATATATATATATATATGTGTGTTTGTAGATGAATAATTTCTTTTATAAGAATGGCTTTGGCATTAAATAACCCATGAAGGTTAATATGCCATTAAAACAAAGAAAACAACATCTCCCCCCCCCCTTTATCTTCTTTTCTCTCCTTCTTTAGATCCTATCTTCGACTTCTCCCCTTTTCTCTATTTAACGCGTCAAGAACTCTTATCATTTACGTAATAAGATAAACGACTCGCAGTCGTCTCAGCATTGCGAGGCAATCTCTCACTGAATCGCGGCTCTGTCGAAAATAGACTCATTGTGTAGACGTATATATATAAAAGTTTTAATGCATTACTACAATACTTACGTAGGATTTTTTTGTTTGTTGTGTGTGTGTCTTATTCTAATAAATAGGCGGCGGGCTTGGTTGATTGATAACGACTAAACGGACAAATATGCTGACATAAGTCGTGCTAAATCACCTGAGCTTTAGACTGCTTGGAAAAAATCGGGTTTGGGGAGGATGAGACAATGATTAATTATCACTCGCTCAGAAAGCCTCTGGTTCTACTTCTATTTGCATCCAATGAATCAGATTGGCACACACACACACACACACACACACACACACACACACACATATATATATATATATATATATATCTGTAATATATCAAGAAAAATGAAAAAACACAGGTTTAAATGGGTTAAGTGGTGAGTTTATTGGCCGACGCTGCAGTGTTTCGATCTATTAATTAGATCATCTTCAGGGCATAGGATAAGAAATTATTTATCACAGAATAATGAGAAAAGCGAGTGGTAATCTCATTATTCTGTGATAAATAATTTCTTATCCTATGCCCTGAAGATGATCTAATTAATAGATCGAAACACTGCAGCGTCGGCCAATAAACTCACCACTTAACCCATTTAAACCTGTGTTTTTTCATTTTTCCTTTATATATTACATACCGTCGGGATTTACTTCCTCTCTTCACACACACACACACACACACACACACACACACATATATATATTATATATATTATATATATATATTTGGGAGATTATGTGCTTAATTGAAGTCATACCTAATTTGTTAATTACTCGGACACTCTAACCATTACACTGGGGAAGCCTGCTAGTGTAATGGTTAGAGTGTCCGCCCGTCAGCCTGACAGGCTGGGTTCGAATCACGCACAAAGCACTACCCTGTCTATAGCTCTGCTGATGAGGCGTAATAGGCTGAAATGTACATACAGAGATCGACATTTTCTCGATTTGTTTACGCTTTACATTTAAACCGATATGCACGCCTAATTAATGTAATCATAATTAATTAATTAACAAATTAGGCATGACTTTAATTAAGCACATAATCTCCCAAAAATTGTCGGCCTTCGCCATTTCAAACACATTGTTTGTTCACTTCATATATATATATATATATATATATATATATATATATATATATATATATATATATATATATAAGTAAAGAGAAAGGAAATGAATCCGACGGTAAAAAGTTAGATAAAAGGATATGAAAACACACAATATGCTGCTAAAGGGAAAACATTTTATATCATATTCATAGCTAATAGTGAACAATATTTCGATTTATGAAAAATCATCTTCAGGGCTTGTTTTTACTCCGGACTCATCGAGAGAGGAGCTGAAAATAATTTGAATTCAAAACGAAAACATTGATGTGGCGGATGTGCTTATATTTGAAACTACCGCATAACCTTTTGAATTCAAATTATTTCCAGCCCCCACTCTCTCTCTCTCCCCCCCCTCTCTCTCTCTCTCTCTCTCTCTCTCTCTCTCTCTATATATATATATATATATATATATATATATATATATATGTGTGTGTGTGTGTGTGCCTGTCTGTCTGTTTGTGTATGTGTCTCTGTGTGTGTATGTGTCTCTGTGTGTGTATATATATATTATACGAAGTGGAAGTAGACTATTATCATATTATTAATATTTACTCCTTTTGAGTTTTCACATCAGCATTAGCTGATGGTCTTTCACTGGAGTCTGAGTGACAGCAAGTCTCCTCAGATCTCCAGGACTCTTCTGAGTATTCTGGCAGATTGCAGCAATACAGTGTTCTGAATGGTTTCAATTCTTCCTCTGATTCCAAAACTTTCCAGACCCTTTTCCAATCCTTTTGGGACTCTTCCAAGTGCACCAACTACAATTGGTATCACTTTCACTTTCATAATCCATAACTTTTTCAGTTTTCTGGCAAGGTCCAGATATTATTATTATTGTTATTATTGTTATAATTATATTAATAATTTTAGAATTATTATTATTGTTATGATAATAATAATAATAATGATTATTATTATTACTTCTAGTTGCAGCGATATATATATATATATATATATATATATATATATATATATATATATATATATATATATATATATTATGTGTGTGTGTGTGTGTGTGTGTGTGTGTTTATTATACGAAGTGTAAGTAGACTATCATTATTGATATTATTATTATTGTTATTATTGTTATAATTATTATTATTGTTATGATTATTATAATAATAATAATAATAATTATTATTACTTCTATTTGCGTCGAATAAATCAGATTGACAACGATATATATATATATATATATATATATATATATATATATATATATATATATATATATATATCATCAGCACAGATATCCATGACAATCTCTCGCCAACCTTCCCTATCATTTATTGCACCTGGGAGGTCCTCTGCGGAGCAACCACCATCCTCGCATAGCTGGTCAATTTAGGTCATTGCCGGGCGCCCCACACCTGCATTGGCTTCCACAGGAGAACATCGCTTATGAGCTCGTTCTTGCTTCTCCAGCAATGTCTTGCATGCCTTGTCCGTCTCACTCGGATAGTTTGTGAGATGGGGGGCAAGTGACCGTACAGCTGCCTCCTCGTGTGGTACTGCTTCCACGACTTGTTCAAGACTGCCCGCAGCATTCTTATGCAGCTTCCATCAGGCTTATTCTCAAGACGCTTCGTTGGGGTCCAAGTGGTGCAGCCATATAGCAGTACTGATACAACCACTCGCCTGGAAGAACTGTCACTTCAGCTTGTCAGGGAGATTGGACCTCCATATGCCTGATAATTTGTTTGTGGCCGACCATGCCTTTGCTATTCGTGTATTAACATCGTTCTCTGTGGATGAGATATTACTACCTAGGTACGTGATTTGTTCTACTGGCTTGAGAGGCGTGACGTTGAGTGTGGAGATGTTTTCTTTGTTTTTGAAACTCATGAACTCCGATTTACTGGAGTTCACATAGAGGCCGATATTTTCTGCTGTCTCCTCCAAGCTATGTAGCAGTGACTCAGCCTGTACCGGTGTATCTGCAAGAAGTGCAAGGGCATCAACATAGTCTGCTTCTGTGACGATTTGTGCGGGATGTCTCCTGCTTCTTTCCCTTTTTTAGTGTGAAACCTTTTTATTTAATGGTATCTAATGATGTTCTGAGTACGTAGTCTAGGCATATTATAAATATATATGGTGCCAATGTATCTCCTTGTAGGACTCCAGCGTCGATGTCAAAGATATCTTTGTCGCCATCAGGTGGGCGTACCATCGCTTTTGTGTCTTTGTATAGCATCATTATAGCTGCAGCCATTCTTTTGGGGAGACCATATGCTAGTAGTATTTGTTTCAAAAAATGCCATGGTATCACTTAGATTTTATTTCTTAGATATCTTTATGAATTTAAATAAAATCTTCATTATTTTGGCTCAAAAACCAAGCGCTGGTGATATTTAAGGTGTATATATATTTACTCTGTCGTTAATTGTTTTATTTTCAAAGTTTCCTCCGGGCATACAGATTCACACAACTGCCCTTTATATATATATAGACTAAT
>CM042156.1:100145789-100163289 GCA_023376005.1 Doryteuthis pealeii
ATTATATATATATATATATATATATATATATATATATATATATATATATATATTATACCCTTTTAGATTCGCGAAAGGAGATTTATGAAGACATGCCTTGGCTGGTCCAGGCGTTAAACCATAAATTACACCCGACAATTCCTCCCATGTAAATTCCACCTTCGAAATTTTCCTCCCAGGAAAATTCCACCCCACGAAATTGAATTTTTACACTTCAATTCGGCGCTCCACGAAACATCCATATTCTAACCATTATGATTCAATTTTATTATAACTTGCCTTAAGGTTGTTTCATTTTACAATGAATTACGGCAACCATGGGAGGATTTTTTGAATAAATCTTTGCTTTTTTTCATATTTAATTTGCACTTCTCATATATGTGATTTTCTTGGTCGACAAAATGTGTTTTTTTAAATTTATTTCAAAGAAGAAATGTATGAGAGGGATACGAGTGTCATGTTATGGTATCAATTGAAGAATGTTGTTATATACTCGGGTGTTTATATGGGAGTCCAGCAACATTCAAAGTGGAGAAGTTCCAGTAAGTAGTTCATATGGAAGACTATGTCTCTCCAGGATTGGCCTGGTGAGTCATCTGAGAAAAGAAGGATACAATGTCAAATGCTACAGGCACTCAACTATGAAAAAAAAACAGGAAATGGTTTTAATCGAGCACGAGTTAACAGCCAACAGCATATATGAGAGAGAGAGAGAGAGAGAGAGAGAGAGAGAGAGAGAGAGAGAGAGAGAGAGAGGGAGAGAGACAGACAGACAGACAGACAGAGTGGGAGATGGGATGAGATTATGGCCTTTACTTGTTACTCTCTGTTTCTACTGCTTCAAACTCCTCGGCAGACATATTCTCTTGTTGAGCTGTTTTCTTGGGCCAATCTCTTCGGGTTGATTCTTCTTTCTTCCTGGGGCTCATTTCTTCGGGCTGGTCATTTCTTGTTTAAATGAATTAACAAGACTTAGTTGTTTTTTCTGAAGTCTTTTATCTAAAACAATACAGCCCATAAAGATTCCGCGTGGATCGAGAGTGACATCTCAAGCGCCGACGAGAACGTCCACTCTCATCAAGTGACTAGTCGCATCTAAACTAAAACTTAAACTATCTCACGCCAGTCATCGCGCGAATCCGGAGGAGTCAAGTCAGAGTCATCATAAATCAATCATAGCCCTAACAGTTATGGAAATTCCCCACTTAACTCCCTGCGATTTTAAATGTAATGAATTCTTGATTCACAAACGGTAGTACCGTACATACATAATTCATTGACTTATATTTCAAAAATGCCTATAACACCTTTCTCACCAATTCTTCTCTTTCCAGCCTCCACATTAATATAATTTTTTAAAAACTGGAACACATCACCCCTGATGATGGCACTTCAAAGTGCCGAAAGTACTCGGGACCTGAACTTTGGTGGACTTATCCACGAATTCCACCCAAACATTAAAAAGTTGGCCAGAAAACTCGAAAAGATCAAAAATAAAATTTTTAAACAGGAGATGTGTCTTTTGTTTAATTCTCTCTCTCTCTCTCTCTTTCTCTCTCTCTCTCTCTCTCTCTCTCTCTCTCTATATATATATATATATATATATATATATATATATAAAGCTTATTTCAGGCTAAAAAAGAAACCCATAGAAAGGAAGAATGGGTTTTATCAAAATTGTCAAAGGTATATATTTTGAAATTTGATATTCGAAATCCTAGGTTGAAACTTAGTGCGAACTCAAATCGTTGTCTCTGGGACGTAATACGTAACTATTTTAAGCGCCGTGTAGGCAAAATCGATTCAGTTTCCTTAAACCTTAATATATCATAAAAGTAAAATAATATATTATATATATATATATATATATATAATATATATATATATATATATATATAAAAGAACTAAACAGACTTGAGAAAATGAAAATAACATCGCAAAGAAAGAAAGGAAGGAAGGAAGAAAGAAAGAAAGAAAGCGCCGTGTAGGCAGAATCGATACAATTTTCTCAAACTTTAATGTATAATAAAAGTAAATAATAAGAAAAGAATTGAAAAAAGAAAAAAAGAACTAACAGACTTGAGAAAATAAAATAAAAATCGCAAAGAAAGAAAGAAAGAAAGAAAGAAAGAAAGAAAGAAAGAAATAGAAAGAAAGAAAGACAGAATGACATAGAAAGAAGGAAAGAAAGAAAGAGAAGAAATAGAAAGAAAGAAAGAAAGAAAGCACAATGTAGGCAAAATCGATATAGTTTTCTCAAATTTAATGTATAATAAAAGTAAATAAAAAACAGAATCATTGAAAAAAGAAAAAAAGAAATAACGGATTTAAGAAAATGAAATTAAGATCGCAAAGGAAGAAAGAAAGAAAGAATGAAAGATGAAAGAAAGAAAGAAAGAAAGAAAACACGTTTCGGCAAAATCGATACAGTTTTCTCAAACTTTAGTGTATAATGAAAGTAAATAATAAGAAAAGAATTAAAAAAAAGAACTAACGGACTAGAGAAAATGAAATAAAAATCGCAAAGAAAGAAAGAAACTTAGAAAGAAACTTAGAAAGAAAAGAAAAAAAAAGAAAGAAAGAAAGATTGAAAGAAAGAAAGACTGAAAGAAAGAAAGAAAGAAAGAAAGAATGAAAGAAAGAAAGCACCGTATAGGCAGAATCGATACAGTTTTCTAAAATTTTAATGTAGAAAAAAGAAAATAACAAAAAAAAAAAAAAAAAAGAATCATTGAAAAAAGAAAAAAAAGAATTAAAGGACTTTTGAAAATGAAATTAAAATCGCAAATAAATAAAGAAAGAAAGAAAGAAAGAATGAATGGAAGGAAGAAAAGGAAACAAAGAAAAGAAGAAAGAAAGGTTGGAAAATGTGTTAAAAGATCTCACACGTTCAATGATATATGTCGTTGTAAAAGTAGTCGCCACTCGTGCGCGTATTTAGCTTACGGCGAAGCTGCCTGGAGAAATCTCTTTGAGACTCTCAATAACTGGTCAGCAATTCTTTAAGTGTCTGTTCTGTCAGGTGACGATGACATGCACAAGAAAAGGCGGGACATTCAGAGAGAGAGAGAGAGAGAGAGAGAGAGAGAGAGAGAGAGCAATATAAAGGTGAGACACAGAGCGAGAGAGAGAGAGAGAGAGAGAGAGAGAGAGAGAGAGAGAGAGAGAGAGTTGGAGACGAGAAGGCGATGCCAGGAGGCAGCACAGGTATATTATCCGATCGGCGGGAAAACCGGCATGAAGTGTACTCGCAACGAGGCTCGGGGGCACTAGATGCCAGTGGTAATCCGAGCAAGAAACCAAACACTTCATCATTTGCCGCCCGCTAAATCTAAAAGCGACCGGCGCTGACGGTGAAGCCAGTGATTTATTTGAAGTCAGACGGCGCCGGGGAAAATAAATGATTCGAAATGAGACAGCCAAGAATGGCGTAATGAAATCAAATTCCCAATTCTGCTCTACGTTTTCTTCCTTGTACAATTTGCCATCTTCCCTCGATAGCATTTCGAAAGGGCCCAATTCTAATAACAACTCTTTGATTATTCTCTTTAAACGACCCCCCCCTTTTACTTTCGTTTTTTTTTTGGTTATTCGTTTCCTATTATTTTCATTTTGTTTTTTTCTTCTTATTTTCATTAAAAAAAAATCTTATTGATTTATTGTAAGCAAAAAATAATTTAATCTTTATAGAGTTAAATCTATTATCATTATTCAATTCGAGCAAACATTCATTTAGATATTTGTCTAAATTTCTTTTCTATATATATTTACCAACCCCTCCGCACGAGCAGGATGTGACAGAAGGTCAATTTATTAAGCGGAGTTCAACAGGTTTGAATTCAGAGTTTTCCTTCTCCTATACCGGTTGCCTAACCAAGGTTAAAGAGCCCGGTCTGTCCTACTATTTACCCATAGCTGGAGGGAGAATTGGATTCATACATTTCCCAAGGGTATTAGCGCTAAGTGAAAATGCAGTTACCGCGTCCAGGATTTGAACTCATGGCGACGAGTCCATTTCGCATGACTTTAATCATTACACCACACGCTTCCAAAACAAAACACGCTTTTAAATTTAAGAAAAAAAAAGGGTTGATAATTTGTATTATTTAGATTCTCCGGGCTGTTGTCCTCATCTTTATTGTTATATACACAACGTTTCAGCCGATTTGTCTTCCGAACTTCTTCATGTGTTTTTTTTTTTTTTGTTGAACTCGGGAATTCTTGTCGAAGTTGGGAGCCGTCATTTAGTTCTTGCGAGAAATTCTGGTGTGGTGAAAAATTGTTGGGTCGGAATTTTCGGTTTTGGTTATTCTGTTCTTGTTTTTTTTTTTTTTTTTTTTTTTTCTGTGGTTAATTTTCGTTCTTTTCAATATCGCGACAGGGATCTCTTTCATTTGTTTCAAAAATAATTTCTTCATTGTTCCCCTTCATTCTTTCCTTCCTTCTCTATTTTCTTTCGTTCTCTTTTGCCCTCTTCTTTTTTCCTCTCTTTTCCACCTTTCGTATCATTATTTCTTTCTTACTATTTTTTTCTAAACTCTTTTAAAACTTTTTAAAATAAACATTTGCCAACTCTTTCTTTCTTTCCTTCTTTCTTTCTTTCTTCTTTTACTTATTTTTTTTGTTTGTTTTGTTCTTTTTGCTGTGGTTATTTTTTACTTCTTTTCCATCTCGCGTCAAGTTAGAGATCTCCTTCATTTGTCTGAAAATATTATTTCTTTATTGTTCTCCTTCATTCTTTCCTTCATTCCTTCTGCCTTTCTTTCTGTTGTGAGGTTTTAAGGGGTCAAATAAGAACAAAACAACGGGTAACGAAAAGTAGAAAATGTATTAACAGAAAGTAGACAATACAATAGAGAGATGTGGAAATTACGTCCGACGAACAGAGTTATTGGCACTCGCATTGGCTTGCTCTTAAGCCACAATTATCGCTGTTTATTTATAGTAAGCTGTCGACGCATTCCATTGGTCAAATAGGGTGTATCACCTATAACACTTTCTTTCTTTCCTTTTCATCTTAATTATTATTTTTTCGCTCTCTCTCTCCACTTATACGTTTTATTATACTTTTTACATAATGAAATATTTGCAATAGCTCTTAAGTAAACATATCAAACGATGTAATAATTAAATTATCATACTGTGGTATATACACAGGCCCTGCAAGCTTGTAAATAATACGAATAATTTTCAAACATTTATATTCTTTTAAGTATTCCTATCTAATACTAATAATTTATACACAACAAAATGGTTTCAAATAAATATTCCTATTTGATAATAATGATAACGATAATTATTTGGCATGCAGTTATATGGTTTCAAGTATACTTATGATGACTAGAAGTGGCTACCGGTATTGCCTGGGTAGAGGGGAGGATAATGAAAAGTTAGTCTCGCAGATCCATTGATTGTTTTGGTCTTACATAATTGATTAATGTTTTAATCACGAACGTAACCAATGACTTTCACTTCTCTTACTATTCAAACGCTAATTTCTAAATATATCTCCAGATTAAAATAGAAGTCTTCGTTATTTTTGCCCAAAAAGCAAGCTACGGTGATAGTGAATGTGTATATATAATGTCATTAATTGTTTTATTTTCGTAGTTTCCTCCGGACATACATATATACCAACTACCCATTATATATGTACTAGCAGCGGCTACTCGACGTCGACTGGGTAGATGGGCATTTTTTTAAAAGTTAGTTCCACAGATCCATTATTACTGAATCGTGTGTTGAATCCTCGTGGGATACCACATTTGAATCTCTGTGTAAAAAAATCGAACTTGCATTGATCCAGCTACTCTGAAAAGAAATGTTAATGTCAACCATTTAAAATATTAAATGAAAAAAATCCATCCTGTTATCATTTAAATTTTATTTTTTAATTATCTTCACGAATATAAATCAAATCTCTATTATTTGTAATCGAAACCCAAGCTCTGGCAATATTTAATGTGTATATATATTTACTTTGTCGTTAATTGTTTTATTTTCGAAGTTTCCTCCGGATATACATATACACACAACTGCCCTTTATATATGTATAGATAGATAGAAAACTAAGCCCTGGTGATATTCAATGTGTATATATATTTACTTTGTCATTAATTGTTTTATTTTTGAAGTTTCCTCCGGAAATACACATGCACACAACTGCCCTTTATATATGGATAGATAGATGGCAGCAAATTCCTCACCACCGGATCCAGTTTGGTGTCATACCCTGTTGTAACCTAACAAAAGTTACTAAATGAGAAATAACCAAACGGAGGTTGAAAATGAAATGGAATGAAATCTTTATAACATTAACAAAATACAATACTCGCCAGCGGCGTGAAGAAGGTAAACCACCGCTGGTGGTATAAGACTTCAAAATGTTGTATCCTAACAAAGGTTACTAAATGAGAAATAACTAAAACTAAAGTTGGAAATGAAATGGAATCTTTATAACATTAACAAAATATAATACTTGATAGCGGCGTGAAGAAGAGTAACAACTGCTAGTGGTATAAGACTACTCAGTCAGCATAATATTTCCATATTTATGAGGATTGGGACTGTTGTAACCTAACAAAAGTTACTAAATGAGAAATAATCAAACGCAGGCTGGAAATGAAATTGAATCATTATAACATTAACAAAATACAATACTTGCCAGCGACGTGAGAAAGGTAAACCTCTACTAGTGGTATAAGACTACTCAGTCAGCATAATACTACCGTATTTATGAGGATTGAGACATGTCCATTAATGTCCATAGGTAGGGTATATAACATACCCAAGACACATACCATAACTGACGAGCACTTGTCGGACAAAAAGTTTTTATTCACACATGCTCAGGTCTTATATGTCAATAGACACAGGCACCTCATGTGGTGTAAATGGATTATAAGATCATCGGTAGAAATAATGAGTTTGATTCTCACTGGGTGCCTCTTGTACTTTCGGCTTTGTGATACAACTAAGCTAATCATAATAAATAACTATGACAATAGACAATAACAAACCCATTCTTACATACTCACGCCTATATATTAACACAGACATCTCATGTGGTGTAAATGACTAGCAAGCTGGAATATCTAATAATTGGTAGTAGTGAGTTCGATTCTCACTGGGTGCATCATTTATTTCTGGCTTTGTATTGTATTGAGAATAGTTACTTAAAACTATAATTGTTTACTAGGGATTATTATTTACTTGAACCCAAATATGAGTGGGAGCATGTGGCATAATGGTAATCTAAAAATAGATTCAACAAACCGGGTTCAAAATCTGTATGAGCCAATGTTCTCAGAAAAAACATGAATCTATAGCTTCTCCACCCATTCGCAGCTATGGATAAATAGTAGGGCAGACAGGGCTCTTTAGCCTTTGTACAGTAGGTTAGGGCGATTCCTCATTTTTTTTAAAACATCAAATTGTCCATCTATGTCAAAGTTGTGTGTTAGTATGCTGAATACTACTACAAAAAAATAGATCTTTTACTTGTACTATTGTTTGAGGAAAGAGCTTCAAAGATCGTCGGCAAAAATGCACTAAAAATTCTCGTTTTAGCAACATTTAGCCTTTGGCAAACGAGGAGTTTTAGTGCCTTTTAATAAGGTACACTAGGCTAAATCCCAACACGTTGGATTTAGAAAACCCAACAAAGGTTGATGTGCTGTAAAACCAACCAACCAACCAACCATCCAACCGATCAACCAGTTGGGATAGCAAGCTTAATTCTTGTTCGTTTTATGTTATTTCCACCACTCTATCTTAACAAATATCCTAAGTCAGTCTTACCATGTCGTCGGTATGTGTGTAAGGGAACGATAGGGTGTTGAGATTTTCTGATATAAGGCGTGTGTTAAATGCCCACTCTTATTTATAGACTCGGCGATAATCATGTGACCATATTCTTGGCCAATCACTGGCAGTACTCTGCTGCTGATATTGTTATTTATACTGGCTGTTCTGGTCATACCTACGCATATTACTTTGAACCTTCGTGGACGACGGAATATAGGATTATATCACTGGACCTTTGACACTACGTAGGATTCCATAACTCAGGACTTATTCACTAACCAAAGGATTCTATAGCTCAGGACTTACTTACTTTAAGTCCTTTTCAACTGGCCAATGATGGCGATCAGAAACTTAACAGAGGGTGCCTTCTGTACGATAAGCATTACCCAACGCGTCACTATTGATTATTATAATTGATTATTTGAAATCATACTGTTTGCAAACAAAAATAACTTTGGAATTAGATAACCTAACAAAGGTTGACGTGCCGTAAAACCAACCAACCAACCAACGAACCAACTTACCAAACATCCAACCAACCAGCCAGCCAGCCAGCCAACCGATCAACCAGTTGGGATAGCAAGCTTAATTCTTGTTCGTTTTATGTTATTTCCACCACTCTATCTTAACAAATATCCTCAGTCAGTCTTGCCGTGTCGTCGGTATGTGTGCAACGGAACGAAGGGGTTCCTGCTGTACGATTTTATCTCCAAGTTCTCATCACTCACGTGCTAATGTATAAATGTGAATAATTGCAGGAACGGGTGTGCCAGCCAGCCAGCCAGCCAGCGAGCCAGCCAGCCAGCCCGTAATAGTGGAAAGGCAGGAGATTACGAACGGCATGCGGAGATATATGGTCTTGTACCGGATCGGCACCCTTATTGAGCTAATGGCGGCGAAGACGTTGGCACCGACGGGTCGGTGGTTTGGGCGAGGGCTGGGCTGATAGCGGAGGGGGCCTACTGGGAACGGCGAGGCTCGCCTATAACAAGTCATCACCGCTTGATTAATAGGCCGAGGTGCGTCACTTGATAGGTCGAAATCTATCCGCTCGTTATCAACCGACGGCAGGCGCTCGTCACAAAATTTCGCCATCACTCTGCCTCGGAAAACTCTGACAAACTCGTTTAACACCAGTCTGCCCTCGCGTCTAATATACACACATGCTACCCGGATTCACACTAACGCGTCACTCATTCATAAACATACTGAACACTTTACCGACAGATACGCCTTTGGTCTTCATGTAATTTGTCGACATTTCTAATATATTAGCTACATTATAGCAGCAGCAACAGAAAGAGCATCAGCAGCTGTAGCGGCATCAGTAGGAGGAACACTACTACTACTACTACTACTACTACTAATAATAATAATAATAATAATGATAATGATAATAATAATAGGAGTACAAAACTAGACACGACTGGGTTGGGAAGGTGATCCACTGGGAATTATGCAAAAAATTAAATTTTGACCATACAACAAAATGGTATATGCATAAACCAGAATCTGTTCTTGAGAACGAAACGCATAAAATTCTCTGGGACTTTGAAATAAAAACGGATCACCTTATCCCAGCTAGAAGACCAGACTTAGTGTTGATTAACAAAAAAGAAAGAACTTGTCAACTGGTGGATTTTGCAGTTCCAGCAGATTATAGGGTGAAGCTAAAGGAAAATGAAAAAATGGACAAATACCTGGACCTTGCCAGAGAACTGAACAAGTTATGGAATATGAAAGTCAAAGTGATAGCAATTGTAGTTGGTGCACTTGGAAAGGTCCCAAAAAGGTTTGGAAAGTTTGGAAATCAGAGGAAAGATTGATACCATCCAGAACACTGCCCTGCTGCAATCTGCCAGAATACTCAGAAGAGTCCTGGAGACCTGAGGAGACTTGCTGTCACTCAGACTCCAGTGAAAGACCATCAGCTAACACTGATGGGAAAACTCAAAAGGAGTAGATAATAATAATAGAATACAAGACTAAGAAACAGAAAGAGCTATAGCAGCAGTAGAGACAGCAATAATAATAATAAATACCATCAGGTAACGCTGACGTGAAAAACTCAAATGCAGTGAAAATAATAGAATACAAGACTAGGCACGACTCTGGACAAGAATTTGGGTGAATTGTAAATCAGAGAAAGAATCGGGACCCTCCAAACAACAGCACTGTTGGGATCAGTTAGAATACTCAGAAGAGTCCTGGAGACCCAAGTAGACTTGCTGTCACTCCAGTGAACTACCAGTTATTACTGGTGTCAAAATCTAATAATAATAATAATAATAATAATAATAATAATAATAATAATAATAATAATAATTGCACTTGGAACAGTCCCAAAAGGATTGGAAAAGGGTTTGGAAAGTTTGGAAATCAGAGGAAAGATTGAAGAGTCCTGGAGACCTGAGGAGACTTGCTGTCACTCAGACTCCAATGAAAGACCATCAGCTAATGCTGATGTGAAAGCTCAAAAGGAGCAAATGATAATAATAATAATAATAATAATAATATAATAATAATAATAAGAAGAAGAAGCGGATACTATCAAACAGACAGGCTATATGTATCTAGAAAGGAATTTGGAACAGGTCTCACCACCATAGATAGTTGCGTATATGCCACAATCCAAGGACTCGAAGAATACACTAAAAGAAGCAAGGAAAGAATAATTACGACAGCCAATAGCAGCAGCTACAATATATGGACAAGTAGAAAAACAACAAAAACAAGAAAACAAAAATGGGAAGAAAAGCAATAATATGGAAATTTCAAACGACAAATTAGTGGAATTGCACTTGAAAAGACTTGGTCATAGTTAAGAAAAGGAATAATCCAAGAAAGAATCTGAGTCACCCATTGCAACAGAAAACAATCCAATTAGAACAAATGGTAATTTATGAGGAAGTGCGTCCCGGTCTCCTGCCTCAGAAATTGCTACCCGGTGACTATTAAAATAACGTCCCCAGTTATTGTTAGTATCAGCCGAACAGCGAGGAACAGCGAACACCTTTTCATTAGCGTCTGAGCTGGTGAGCCACACACCATCAGCTCTCCACATTACAGATCCAAGCTGTGCTCCTCTTTCGCAAAGTTAGCGAGAACCGGTATCGAATAATAATAATAATAATAATAATAATAATAATAATAAAAATAATAATAATAATCTCCCGTAGTTTAGTGGTAGCGTATTGGACTGCGAAATTTAATTCCAGTCGCATTAATGAATTCAAACTAATACCTTTGGAAAAAGTATGAACCCACTCATCCACCATCTCTCTTGTGATTGGTTAATTAGTACAAATATGGGTTCTTCGTTAAATAAAACACAGCGTGAATCCCCATGACGTAGTGGTTAACGTGCTAGACTGTAACATCGTAGTAAGCGAGTTCGAACTCTAGTCGTGCTATTACGTTCACTTTAAGACTAATACCCTTGGGAAAGGGTATGAACCCCTTGGGGCCACTACTGATTTTTTACAAAAATGAATTTGGCATTGAATAACTCATGAAGTTTGAAATGCCATTAAACAAAGAACTCAAACCAAACCATTTTATGTGCAGTTGTTTCGTAAGAGTCTTTTATGCACATGGTCTTGTCGAATATGAATGAGTTTCAAACAAATATATTTGACCGATTAACCGTACCCTAACAGGTACTATCTCTCTTGGTTAGAGTGGGTTTGGGATGGTTGGTTAGAATACTGAGAATAATCACAAAGAACTAAGAAGACTTGCTGTCCCTTGGAATCCAGAGAAGACTACCAGTTCGAACTGGTAGTAGAACTCAATTGATAACACTGGGGAAAAATTTTGAACTTAATTTCTATTGAGTTTGATTTTTCATTTGAGTTAGACTAAAATTGACATGCTAATTTCCAAACGCAACAAAAATTGTGTTTCCCAGTGTAATGTTTTATTATTTTCTATAATATTTAATTTTTTTAAAAATCCAGAAAATAAGCACAGATTTATTAGATGATGTATGTTCCGATTTTTGTGGCCATCCTTAGGCTTCAAGCAAGAGCACTCCGGCGGAGATCCTTTGTGTTAATCAGAGCGCGACCCTTAATGAAGAGACCTTTGTTTGTTCCTTGGTGCCCCTTAGTGTTGGGTATGATCCTTTGGTTGTTCCTTGGTGCCGCTTAGTGTTGGGTATGATCCTTTGGTTGCTCCTTGGTGTCCCTCAGTGTTGGGTATGATCATTTGGTTGTTCCTTGATGCCTCTTAGTGTTGGGTATGATCCTTTGGTTTCCCCTTGGTGTTGGGTAAAATCCTTGCGCTCAGCAAAATCCCTCGCTGCAGGTCTGTTCGTCAATGTCAAATTACGTGCAAATGAACGACAGTTCGATATCGGCGATTAACTACCACGTATTCGAGCTGTTGATTGGCTCTGGTTTAATCCACGTCACCACGCCGAGTCTATAAGTTGAAGTGCTGGATTCCAGCACACCTTATATCACAAAAATATTTCAACACTGTATTTTTATGGGTTTTTGAGAAAAATCGTATGTATCCTGTAGCTCAACGACTTGGTGTGACATTGAAAAACTGGGATCATTTTTGGGTTCAGAGGTTAACAAAAATGTCAAAAACAAGTGTCAGAAGGCTCTGTTTGAAATTAATTAAAAAAAATTTCTGCATGCAGTATCACAAGTTTGTTGCTATTATTGATCCAACAACCACCAGAAGTTCAAGTCATTCTGAAAGCACCGATTCCCACTAGACCACCAAAGTTAAGCAGCAGTCAACCTGTTCAATAATTAATTGGGCAACCAATTAAGCAACAAGTAATGTAAGCTTCCTGGGTCCTTTGTTGATTCAGCATTAAATGACTTGAAAAGGTTGATATGCCATAAAACAACCAACCTTATTCCAGCGAGTTTTCCATTGTTTGAAGCACATCTAAACCTTTTCTTGCTTTGTTGGTGAGGCTTAGAATGCGCTGACTAATTTTATTTTATTTTTCTCTATAAAAAAAAACAAACCCTGGGAACATTTGAATATATATATATATATATATATATATCTTATTATAATGGAGATTGTGTGTTTTTCTGTCTGTAACCGAAACTATATTACTACTCAAGTCACAATTCCCTTAGTTATTTACGTCACATTCTCCATGATTCTATTTCTATTTAAACCTCAATTAATAATAAAACTGTTTGACATTATTAATACTGTTGGCCTTACCTAAATACTAATGACATGCAATTGTATTTATATATACAACAAAATACCAGTTTTCTGTGTAAACGTAAAGCTGATTTGCATATTGATATTAAAAAAACTGATTTTAATAAAAATGTGCTTGGTATTATTGATTTCTAATTGTTTGGTTTTATCTTAATGAATATGAGTAAAAATCTCTTCAATAAATCCTAAAAGAAATTCATTAACAAGAAGAAATAACTGTATTTTATTCTTTACTTCCTATTTTAACAAAATAGTTAAATTAAGAAAATTTAGCATTGAAAAACGGAAGTGATGAAAGAGTAAGTTTCAGTTGTTCTATTTTCCGATTATACCCCCTCCGTTTCAAATCGTTTTATCTGAATTCTTAATTAGTTTCATTAGCCTTTCTGATTTAATCTAATATTTTATTACATTTAAACTTAAATACTTGCACCCAGAGGGTGCATATATTTGCTAGTATATATATATATATATATATATATATATATATATTCGTAGGTGGGATACCAGGTAATTTGGTATTAGGATGATTCTAAGCTGGCCCTTTCTTTCATCAGCGATCAAGAGAGAATGTATAAAAGCAAGCTGAATTTATCTGTATAGCATTTTCAATAAAGAATGCTGAGAGATGAAATCCTCGCTAAAAAAAAGAAGCAGTGATATGTCTGTTCAATATTTAATTGGGTGACCACTTAAGTAACCGTAGGTACTGTAATCTGAGTCCTTTGTTTATCAAAATGACTTAATTCGTTATTGAATGGGCCAAAAAGGGTTGATATATCATAAAACAACCAACCAACCAACAGAAGTAAAAGGTTAATTTATATATTTACCAGCTCCTCCGCACGAGCAGGATGTGACACAAGGTCAATTTCTTAAGTGGAGTTGGTTTTGAATTCAGAGTTTTCCGTCTCGTAGACCTGGTTAACCAAGGTTAAAGAGTTCTCTCTGCCCTACTATTTATCCATAGCTGGAGGGAGATTAGGATTCATACCTTCCCCAAGGGTATTAGCGCTAAGTGAAATGCAATTACTAATAATTGTGTTGCCCAGTATAATATGTTGTGTTGCAGATTTTAGATATAAGGCGTGTGATAGAAGCCTACTCCTAAATATAGACTCGTTGACTACCACGTGACCTGGGGTAGATTTCTATTGTCCAATCACTGGCACTGCTGCTGCTGCTTCTGCTGTATTAATAGAGACCCCATTCTAAACTTATGTCATTGACACTTGGATTCTCTTGGACGTCGGACTTACAAAGAATACTCTAACACCGGATTCTTATTGGCTTGCTTACTTACTTATTACATCTGGAACTAAGGATGCCGACCAGATACTTAACATGTTGTAGTCATAAAGAACTTTAGATACGTTAACTTTGGAGTACATGTATATTAAAAAAGTACTTTTCATCCTAATAAGAAAGAGCGTTTTCGTTGTATAAATTTCACTTGAACAGCATTTCGTTTCTGTTAATTGGATCATAGAGCTGCAACTTCTGGTCATTCAATCTTTATTCATGCAATTCATGAACTTCTTGTGACATTAGTTCTTTCTTTCTCTTAGAGTATGGCTTCTGTCCATAAAACATGATAAACTCAAGATTTTGGCAACTGTGGTGAAACTTGAAGAAGTTTTGAGATTTTGATATATGAAAGAAGTTGAGATCATAAAGTTTTAGAAACCCCAGAAGGAAAGAAAGAAAGACAGAAAGAAAGAAAGAGAGTAAGTAAATATATGAATAACGATGGTGTTAATACAAGAAAGGGATGGAAAGGAAAATTAATAAGAAATAAAGAAATAAAGAAATAAAGTATACAAAAAAATAAGAATGGTAGCATTAATATCAGAATGGAATGAAAGGAAAAACTTAAAAGAAAGAGTGAACGAATAAGAATGAGAAAGAAAGAAAGAAAGAAAGAAAGAAATTTTTTTCTTTCTTTCTTTCCCAACAAAAACTGTTGCTCAGTGTAATATGTTGTAATCGTAGAGGGAGAGTAGGATTCATACCTTTCCAAAGGGTATTAGCACTAAGTGAAATAATTGCCACGTCCAGGATTTGAACTCGGGTCGACGAGTCCATTTCCCATGACTTTAACAATTACACCAACATACCACTGTTGGCTCAACTTTCCAGTATTGGCTCAACTTCTCACAATTGCACTATGGCTCAACTTCCTATTATTGGCCCAACACCACACCGTTGAGTAAAGTTCCCTCTATTCAACTATTGGCTCAACTTTTAAAATCTCAGCTCAACATACCACTGTTGGCTCAACTTCTAAATATTGGCCAAACACTACTATTAAACTATTGGATCAACTTTTAAAATCTCAGCTCAACATACCACATTTGGCTCAACTTCCAAATATTGGCCCAACACCACTATTAAACTATTGGCTCAACTTTTAAAATCTCAGCTCAACATACCACTGTTGGCTCAACGTCCAAATACTGGCCCAACACCACTATTAAACTATTGGCTCAACTTTTAAAATCTCAGCTCAACATAGCCCTGTTGGCTCAACTTCCAAATATTGGCCCAACACCAGTATTAAACTATTAGCTCAACTTTTAAAATCTCGGCTCAACATACCCCTGTTGGCTCAACTTCCAAATATTGGCCCAACAGTACTATTAAACTATTAGCTCAACTTTTAAAATCTCGGCTCAACATACCACTGTTGGCTCAGTATTTCAATATTGGCTCAACTTTCCACTCTTGCACTATTGGCTCAACTTCCTATAATTGGCTCAACATTACACTGTTGGCTCATCTTCCCCCTATTGGTCCAACATCCCACAATTTCCAGTCTTCAAAAACTACTGAACTCTCTAAGTCGCCAGACAAGCCGAGTACGTACACAGATGCTTGTCGGATTTCGGCATTTTCAGTAATTAATCACTTAAACAAGTGTTACAGTCGCAGTATTTGCTAAGTTTAGCTTACAATCGCAATACGGATCGGCATTTGTAATCATTAGGTTATTGAACAACAACAACAACCACAACAACAACAGCAATAACAAAAAGAAGGTCTAAGCTGTAAATGCGGAGCGCTTATCTCATTTGCACGTGTCAAGATTGAGATAGACCGGACGGTGGTAATATTTATAAAGTAAAACCGGATTCTATGAGATTTATGATGTTTTACGCTGGGAAGCATCCAGTGTTGGCGTCTGGGGTGCCCCGCATATGATCGATTCGGACAGCTGGCTAATTTATTTGACATTTATTTATACATTGATATATGATAAAATGTGAAACATAAAATTTAACTCTAGCCATAATTTACAAGCTTGAAACAGCGCAAACACTTATCATATATATATATATATATATATATATATATATATATATATATATATAAACATGTGTGTGTGTGTGTGTGTGTGTGTCTGCGTCTCTGTGTGTGTACATATGAATATACACGCATAGACACATATATTTGTCAACACACAGGCACAATACACACACACACACACACACACACACACACACACACACACACATATATATATATATATATATATATATATATATATATAATTAAAGTCGACGGGGCGGCCTAAAGTCGGTATCAGCCAGTCAGCGAGGGAGTCTATCCCTTTTTCAATAGCGCTAGACCAAGAAGATTGTTTTAGCATCTGAGGTGGTGAGCCACACCTACCATCAGCTCCTTACTTTACTGCACAGATCCCTGTGCTACTCATACACTGAGTTGGCGAGGACAGGGATTGAACTAGGAACCTTGTGGTTTCTAGCCGAACGCTCTACCGACTGAGCTAACCCGGCCCCATAACATGTGTGTGTGTGTGTCTGGTTGTGTGTACATATGCATATACACGCATAGACACATATATTTGTCAACACACAGACAGAAATACACACACACACACACACACACACACACACACACATATATATATATATATATATATATATATATATATATATATATATATATATATATAGAGAGAGAGAGAGAGAGAGAGAGAGAGAGAGAGAGCTCAGCAACTTGGTATGATATTGAAAAACTTGGCTAATTTTTGTATTCAGAGGTAAAAAAAAATAGTCAAAAACAACGAAAACTGTTGCTAATTGTAATATGTTGTAATCATAGGATCTTTAGATTCGTTAAATTTGGAGTACAGGTATGTTAAAAAAACGTTTAACTCTAGCCATAATTTATAAGTTTGAAACAACGCAAACACTTATCATATAAATATATATATATACCAGAAGATCTGAAACACGTGTTGCATATGTAAAACAAAAAGAATTAAAAAAAAATTTAAAAAAATTTTTCCGAGAACAAAATACATTTTGCGGACCTTCTTCTTTTTTATAAAATATTGAATTTTCTCACGTTGGAACCAGAACAACATTTATATATATATATATATATATATATATATATATATATATATATATATATATATATATATATATATCAGTGTGTGTGTTTGTGTGTGTTATAATTAGAAATA
>CM042156.1:100168289-100185477 GCA_023376005.1 Doryteuthis pealeii
TTTTATTCCACGCCCGCTAACTATTTCGACAAATCACGGAATGTAGGCAGCTTAGTGGTAGCGGCACTGGCGAGCAAATTTATTTTCTAAAGCTGTCAGAATTGCAAACATATGGTCGAGGTAAGATAATAACCAGATACATTATTAATTTTTACCTCTCTCGTCGACTTAACAATTCTAGAACAACCAAGGAATGTGAGTAGCCTAGTGGCAAAGGTATCGGCAAGCGAATCGTTTTTTTTTCATCATAAAAAACGGGAATTCTCCCAAGCTGTATCCGTGTAGGCTCTATTGTATGGTTGCACGACGTAGACTAGAAAGAAACGTTTGGATAAAAAGCTAAATCAAAATACAGATCCAATTTTTAATTAATGAGGTAACTCTGTCAGCTTTTAGGGGAGTAAACCCCGAAAATAAATCAGGAGCCAGAGCCCCTAAGGTGGTGTGTTGCTGAAATCCAGTATTACCCATCAACACCTGCGACACTACCGTTGCCAAACTGCATTGGTCCCTTACCTTTCCTTTGGATCACAGCGGCAGTGTGGAGAGGGGGGATTTGCTGCATGGACAACAGCTCATCCTCCATATGAACCCGCCCAGGCTATGTAGTTCAAGTTAACAAAAAAAAAAAAATGAATAAAAAACCTTGACACTACTCCATCGTCTCTTGGAGACGGAAGGATGCCAACCAACTCTGTCAGTACTACTATATAGTTGCACCACTTATACGTTAACGAAAAATCTCGATGGGAACTACACAAATTTGCAGCGTATTGGTTTGAACAAATAGTAAATCTTAGTCTGTAGGTTTAGTAAATACGTAAGTCGAACTCTATAGTGGGTTTAGGTTCAGTAGTTCTGTAGATTTCCTGTGGTGTTAATCCAAAAGATGGGTCTTCCTTCCTCGCAGAAAGTTCGTCAAAGCAATTGATTTAAAATCAGTTGCAAACGATTTTAAATGCTTTCTGTCCTCGTCTTTCAGTGGCCAATTCTTTTTTTACCGGAAATGGCTGCTACTTTTGGAAAAGTTCGTAAATAGAAGTAACGATTTTGTTTACATTTTATACCTACAGATATTCCAACAACATCTAAAATCTAAAAGCTATCAGTATCACTACTTGTTACGATTTTAGTGGCCATCTTTTAGGCTTCAAGCAGGGCGCGATCCTTAGTAAAGAATCCTTTGTTTGGTCTTTGGTGGTAATCAGTCTTACAGGTCCTTCGTCAATGATTGCAAATGGACGTCTCTCGGTATCAGCGATTAAGTATTTAACCAGCCACGTATTCGGGCTGTTGATTGGCTGAGGTATAAACCACGTGACCTCGTTTAGTCTATAAATTTAAGTGGTGTATTGTAGCACACCTTATATGACCAAAATATGGGCGTCCCATCGTGGTGTAATGGTTAGGAAGCTAGACTCGCAGACCATTGTTAGTGAGTTCAATTATCCCTGAGCGCGCCATACTTCTGGCCTTGTGCCTCATCTAAGCTACGCTTAGTAAATAACTATATCACCAAAATATGCCCCTCACGTCGTGTGATGGTTAGCAAGCTAGATTAGCAGACCATTGTTAGTGAGTTCAATTATCCTGAGCGCGCCATACTTCTGGCCTTGTGCCTCATCTAAGCTACGCTTAGTAAATAACTATATCACCAAAATATGCGCCCCTCACGTCGTGTGATGGTTAGCAAGCTAGATTAGCAGACCATTGTTAGTGAGTTCAATTATCCATGAGCGCGCCATACTTCTGGCCTTGAGCCACATCTAAGCTACGCTTAGTAAATAACTATATCACCAAAATATGCGCCCCTCACGTCGTGTGATGGTTAGCAAGCTAGATTAGCAGACCATTGTTAGTGAGTTCGATTCTCTCTGGGTGCCCCATACTTCTGGCCTTGTGCCACATCTAAGATAAGCTTAGTGAATTACAATGTCACCAAAATATGGGCAACTTATGTGGTGAAATGGTTAGCAAGCTAAATTAGCAGATAATGAGTTCGATTCTCATCGGGCGCCCCATACTTCTGGCCTTATGCCACAACTAAGCCAAGGTTAATAAATAACTATATCACCAAAATATGGGCACTTCATGTGGTGTAATGGTTAGCAAGCTAGATTAGCAGATAATGAGTTCGATTCTCATCGGGCACCCCATAGTTCTGGCCTTGTGCCACCATTAAGCAAGGAGTAAAATAACTATATGACCAAAATATGGGCCTTCATGTGGTGTAATAGTTAGCAAGCTAGATTAGCAGATAATGAGTTCGATTCTCATCGGGCGCCCCATACTTCTGGCCTTGTGCCACAACTAAGCCAATGTTAGTGAATAACTATATCACCAAGCTATTCCAACACTTCTTACCTTTTTTTACGAAAGTGATATAATCAGGTAATGACAGAAATCGAACCCGCACCACTAAATCCGTTTCTGCGGGGAGGGGGAGGCGGAGGTTTAACCTCCCTGCCATTTGTTGCTGAACTTAACAGGATTAAATTCATGCTATTTTCTCGAAATATTTCAGCAATTTTTTCTGTTTGAATTCATTGATAGAATTTTTGTAATGGCAGCTTCTTTACATGCTACGGCCGACAATAAAGCCAACCTGATGATATATGAGTTGGAGGCGGCGGCAGCGGCGGTGGCGGTGGTGGTGGTGGTGGTTGGGGTGGGGGCAGTGAAGGCGTTGAAAGAAGGCGCAGCACTCGGAGTAAGGGTGTGTGGGGGTAAATATTTCGCAGAGTGCACCAACCGCCATCCGATAGCTATTTCCGGCATGGCGCTCAAGATATGGCAAGTGAAAACATTACTCGTTTTTCCCGTGCTAACGTAAAGGAGAGGAAGGATTGACATGTACCGGAAATAATAATAATAATAATAATAATAATAATAATAATAATAATCCATTTCTGTAAAGATATAAACGAGACTGTAGACTATTATAATTAAATGCAACAAGCTGGCTAAAAAATAAAAATAAGAATAAGAATAAATAAAAAAGTAAATGATAAAACAGATATGACTGGTTAGGAACAGTCATACAGCAGGAATGATGCAAACAATTTGAGTTCGACCATGTAAATAAATGCTTCCCACAATTCCCTCTTGTAAAATACATTGGGCCATTCTTAAAATGGACAAGAGAGGAGCTCCGACAAATGGAAAATTATAAATACTTGGGAGTACTGGAGGTGGACACCATCAAAAGGAAAGATGAAAAAAGAGTAAGGAAAGAGTACCTTAGTAGAACGATAAAGCACCTAGAAACTAAACTCTGCAGCAGAAATCTCATCAAGGGCATAAACACCTGGTCTGTTCCTCTTGTAAGATACACTGGATCATTCTTAAAATGAACAAGAGAGGAGCTCCGACAGATGGACCAAAGGACAAGGTAGCTTATGACAATGCACAAGGCATTACACCAGAGAGACGACACAGACAGAATATATGTATCAAGAAAAGAAGGAAGAAGAAGTCTCACCAGTATTGAAGATTGTGTAGATTCGACAATTCAAGCATTCGATGAATATAAAAAAAGAGCAAAGAAAGACTAATAGCAGCAGCCAGAAAAAAAAAACAATTGCAACATATGGACGAGAACAAATATAACGAAAACAAGAAAGCGGAAATGGGAAGAAAAACAACAACATGGACACTTCAAGCGAAACACAGGAGAGATCGCACATCAGAAGACATGGACATGGCTGAGAAGGGGAAACCTTAAGAGAGAAACAGAATCTCTTATAATTGCATAATGCCATAAGGACAAATTATATAAAATCAAAAATAGATAAGACACAACAAAATAGCAAATGTGGAATGTGTGGGGAAAAAGACAAAACTGTCAATCACATAATAAGCGAATGCAGCAAACTCGTATAACGTACAAGACTCGGTGAGAAAGTTGATTCACTAGGAATTGTGTAAGAAATTCAATTTTCACCATTCAACTAAATGGTATATGCATAAACCTTAATCTGCCCTGGAGGATGAGATGCACAAAATTCTCTGGGACTTTCAAAGTACAGACGGAACACCTAATCCCAGCCAGGAGACCAGGCCTAGTGTTCATTAACAAGAAAATAACTTGTCATCTCGTGGATCTTCCCGTCCCGGCCGAACGTCGAATGAAAGGGAAAAAAGCGAAAAGACAGACAAATACTTAGACCATGCCAGAGAACTATGGTGAAGGTGGTGCCAATTGTAATTGGTGCCCTTGGAATGGTCCCCAGGAGTCTGGAAAAGATAAACTGGAAATCAGAAGAAGAATCGAGACCATCCCAACTACAGCCTGATTGAGATCGGTTAGAATACTCAGAAGAGACCTGGAGACTTGAGAAGACTTGCTATCACTCAGTCTCCAGTGAACCACCGGCTAAGATGAGAGTGAAAAACTTGAATGGAATAATAATAATAATAATAATAATAATAATAATAATAATCTGTTCTTGAGAACGAAACGCATAAAATTCTCTGGGACTTTGAAATAAAAACGGATCGCCTTATCCCAGCAAGAAGACCAGACCTAGTGTTGATTAACAAAAAAGAAAAAAAACTTGTAAACTGATGGATTTTGCAGTTTCAGCAGATCACAGATTGAAGCTGAAGTAAAATGAAAAAAATGGAAAAATACCTGGACCTTGCCAGAGAACTGAAAAAGTTCATGAGTTCATCCTTACTTCTCTAGCATTGTCCAACATGTTTTGTTGATATGACTAGGAGGGTTTGTGAGATAGGAGCTAAGTGGTCATATAGCTGGGTTTTTTTGTAGGGTACTGTTCCTCGGATTTTTCAAGATAGCATGTAGCGTCCTTGTGTAGTTCTCATCTCGCTTTTTTATCCAAGTGTTTTGTTAAAGTATAAGTGGTGCAGTTATACAGTAGCACTGACAGGACTACAACTTGGAATAATGGAGATTAAGTGTCTATTTGTCTGTAACCGAAACTACGTCACCACCAACATCATAATTCCCTTAATTATTTACGTTATGTTATCAATGGTTATTAGATTGAATAATCATTATTTAATCTTAATTAGCATCTTATTTATTCACAATGTTTCTATTAAGGTCTAATTAAGATAGATTTGCTTCAAAACAGCCCACATTATTAATGCTAAAAAACTGCAATGTGTGTTTATATCTTTAAGAAATATTTTCTAATATGTATGGATACTAATTTTTTAAGATAGTTAGAAAATTTAAATAATGCTTAAATTTAAAAATGTTGTGTTATATATCTTTTTGTTATCGTATCAATAATAATTTGGATTAAAAAAAAAGAGGGAATTTTGGTTATTAACGTTAAATAGGTAACAGCAATAATACTAAATAATAATTAAATAATAATAATAATAAATGGATATCTGGACCTTGCCAGAGAACTGAAAGTTATGGATGAAATGAAGTGAATTGTAGTTGGTACACCAACTGTAGTTGGATTAGGAAACTGGATCCAAAGAAGGATTGGAACAAAGGGACTGAAATTTCAAAATCTCAGAAAGATTGATGAACTGCTGTCATCAGATCCAGTCCACCTTCAAAAGAATAATAATAAAACCTAGACCCTGACTCCCACGAACGAAACAAAAATCAAGGGAGCTATTTTAAAGAAAATGAATGAATTAAATCTAATAATATAAAATCATAAATAATATATAATAATAATAAATAAATAATAATAATAAAAGATAAATATGAACCTTTGCTAAAAATAAAAAACTGTGTTATACAACTAAGATTTGCAAATTTTAAATATTATTCAGGACGGTGGAAGAATTGCATTCAGGAGGGGGTTGTGGAGGGAGGAGAATAATAATACTAATAAGTAATAATATAATAATATAATAATAATAATAATAACTAGCGGAACCCTTGAAATTTTCACGAAACGAAACAAAAATCAAGAGGTGCTATTTTAACCAGAAATAATGATTTGCAATTTCATTACATATAAATCATAATTTTAATATAAATCATAATTTTATAATATAGAATTGGAAATAAGATGGTACAAATAAGTAATCTGTGATTAAGTGACACCAGATAATCTGAATTTACATTTTCGCATTGCATATTGGACGATTTTGACGGTCTTATTTTTAACAAGAGGGTGTTGCTGGGTGATAACGGACGGAAGCTTTTTGAACAAGCGTATTAATATATAGATAATAATAATAATAATAATAATAATAATAATACGAGGAAGAAGAAGAAGAAGGGGAGGAGGAGGAAGAAGATGAGAAGGAGGAAGAAGAAGAGGAAGAGGATCTGTATAAAGATTTTAAATATAAAAAAAATAATAATGGTAAAATCTAGAGTTGATGGATTTGGGCCCGCCCCGGAGATACAGCCTAAAGCAAAAAAGCCAACATCATCCCGTCAGTATCACCGACATTATCATCAATTCAACGATTTTGATGGCCCGTGCAATCTAAGCACCATCTACCACCCTAACTGTTTATCCGGAGCCTCAATCTCGTCAACCCTGGCTCCTGCCTGATCCCGGCCCCATACATCAAGGGTGCACTTCCCGTTGGCATTTTAAGGTAAGCAGCAATTCATCATGATTCCATTCAGGTCTCTGATGGCTATTGGCAACTTGCTTTGCTGACGTATGGCGAATAATATAAACAGGTGCACTACGATAGGTAACTGCAGCTCCCTTTGAGACCCCTTCAGTTTTTATTCATTACTACTTTCAATTTCTTCTTTCTTTCCAGTTCTTCTTCTTCTTCTTCTTCTTCTTCTTCTTCTTCTTCTTCTTCTTCTTCTTCTTCTTTATAAATCCTGATATATCTGTTTCTTTTATTGATTTACGCGGCTGGTCTCACAAATCTTTTTTCTTTCTTTTCCATCTTTTATTCTTTTAGCATCACTTCTTTCTTCTTCTTTCCAGTTTTCTTTTCTTTCATAGCATTTCTTCTTCTTTCTTTCCATTTTTTTCTTTCTTTTCTTTTCATAACAGTTCTTTTTTCTTTTTCTTCTATCTTTTATCTTTTTTTTTCAATTCTTTTTGTTTCGTATCTCCTATTTCTTCTTTCTTTCAGTTTTTCTTTCTTTTCATTCTTTTCTTTCATAGCATTTCTTCTTCTTTCTTTCCAGTTTTCTTTTCTTTCTTTTCTTTCATAACAGTTCTTTCTTTTCTTTCTTCTATCTTTTATCTTTTTTTTCAATTCTTTTTGTTTCATATCTCCTATTCTTCTTTCTTTCAGTTTTTCTTTCTTTCATTCTTTTCTTTCATAGCATTTCTTCTTCTTTCTTTCCATTTTTCTTTCTTTTTTTTCTTTCATTTACATGGCTGTCCTCTCATTTTTTTTCTGTTCAATCTTTCTTTTTAGCATCACTTCTTCTTCTTTCTTTCTATCTTTTTTTTCTTTTTTCATATCTCATATTTCTTTCTTCTATTTTTCTTTCTTTCATAGCTTTCTTTCTTTTCATTCTTTCAGTTTTCTTTCTTTTCATTCTTTCTTTCATAGCACTTCTTTCTTCTTTCTTTCCATTTATTCTTTTCATTCTTTTCTTCTCCTTTATATCGTTTCTTTTATTATTTAGTGACTGTTCTTCGAAATAGTTTTTATCTTTCGTTTCATTTTTTTTATTCTACATCAGTTCGTTCTTCAGCCATTTCCATTTTCTTTCCTTTTGGTCTTTCTTTTTTCTTTCTGATTTTTTTTCGTTCTTTCCTTATCATTCTTTTACACCCTTCTTCTTTACATGACTGTTCTCCAAATTTCTTTTATCTTTCTTTTCAATCTTTCCTTTTACATCAATTCTTTCTTAACTCATTCCCTTTTTTCTTTCTATTTTTCCTCCCTTCTTTATAATTCTTTTACACCTTCTCTTTTATTCATTTACTTGACGGTTCTCCCAAATATTTATTTATCTTTCTTTTCAATCTTTCCTTATACATCGATTCTTTCTTAACTCATTCCATATTTTCTTTCTTTTAACCTTTCTTTTTTTCTTTCTATTTTTTTGTTCCTTCTTTATCATTCTTTTACATCCTTCTCTTTTATTCATTTCATAACATCATTCGTTCCTTTTGAATAATTCTCTTTTATATCACTTCTTTTATCGGCTGATACTTCCTTCCTTTTATTTTATCTTTCTTCAATTCTGCCCTTCCATATTGATGAGATTTCATATCTGTCATTCGAACCAAAGGGTTTCACTAAAATGTGCAAATCAGTTTGACGCTTGGCATGCGGTTACATAAGATATTTGCAAAGAAAATTAAACAGTTTGGGGCAGAAATAATAGGACATTTAATAATATTAGATTGTTGTTGTCTGCCCTTTTACTTCTGCTGGAACATGTCTACTTAATTACATTCACAGAAGTGGAGGAACGTGGTGTAATGGTTACGTAAGAATCGGCACAGCGAAACGAGTTCAAATACAGGACGAAATTGTTTGAATTTTACATTGCGATAATACTCTTAGGAAAGGTATGAATCCAACTATTCTCCCTCCGGCTATGGTAAATAGTAGGGCGGATTTGGTTTTTTAAAACTTTGGTTAGGAGACCAGACAAGGAGAAGGAAAACTATGAATTCAAATCTGTTAAACTCCGATGAAGAATTTTGCTTTGTGCCACATCCTGTTCGTACGGAGGCGTTTATATATATATATATATATATATATATATATATATATATATATATATAATGAAGGAAGGAAAAAAGTTTTAATTTGCTTCAAAATAAATTATTGTAAATTATTGTAATGAAGCCAATTTAAAGTTTTTTTCCTTCATTTAATGAATATTTTGCTCTGTCCGTCCACTCACTGGCACTAGGCACATTGAGCTCTCATTACGGCTACCAGCATCAGCTTGGTTAAACCACACATGGAAAGATCCTAACTACAGGAAAACACACACACACACACACACACACACACACACACACACACACACACACATATATATATATATATATATATATATAATATTGCTCTACTCATGTATTGAGCACTATATAATTGTTATATCGCTGTCCTATCATTGTGAAACTTGCATCAACTAACCATTGTAACCAATTTCACCGGTAAGTCACCCTTTTCATGTAAATCACACACACACACACACGCACACACACACATATACATACATACATATATTATATATATATATATATATATATATATATATATATTATATATATATGTATATATATATAGGGTGTCCCAAAATAGTGTATACATTCTTTTTTGTATTCTTTCTCTTGTATCAATCTCATTTACAAGTCACAATACATAAATTGAGTGAGTTTTAACGATTCAATGAGTGTCTACATTATTTTGGGACACCCTATATATATATATATATATATATATATATATATATATATATATATATATATATATATATATATATATATATATATATATTGAGTGTGTGTGTGTGTGCGTGTGTGTGTGTGTGTGTGAGTTTAAAAGTCTTGCAATATTTTGGTATGTCATAGTTTGCGGTGAATATGTCATGTGACCAATGCAGTTCAAACCACGGTATGTAACCGTTGTGCTCGGTAGTATCGTGGTAGTTGGTGTGCAGACATGTTATGCATTGCTTTACCCCATGATTGATTTGAAAACTGATTAATGTGCAATGGAGTCTATTTTGGGAACAGTTTTTTTGTGGGATACCTTATACGTACGCCACATTACTGTATTTTATGTACTATTGTATATTGTTATTGGTAAATCTATGTATCCGTCAATATTGTTATTTTGTTATATACAAGGGACATATTGCAAAGTAATTGCATGTACGTATGAATAAACTCGTCAGTATTTCTAGGGAGATAGAGAGAGGGAGAGATAAGAAGGAGAGAGAGAGAGAGTGAGGGGGGAGGGGGAGAGAATCGGGGAAGGGAAGAAATATGGAGGAGGTAAAGAAATGGACGGCAGTGAAAAGGTTGGGAGAGAAAAAGAGAGGAGGCAGGGATAAAGTGTTGAGCTAGAGAGAGAGAGAGAGAGATAGATAGATAGATAGATAGAGAGAGAGAGAGAGAGAGAGAGAGAGAGAGAGAGAGAGAGAATCGGGGAAGGGAAGAAATATGGAGGAGGTAAAGAAATGGACGGCAGTGAAAAGGTTGGGAGAGAAAAAGAGAGGAGGCAGGGATAAAGTGTTGAGCTAGAGAGAGAGAGAAGATAGATAGATAGATAGATAGAGAGAGAGAGAGAGAGAGAGAGAGAGAGAGAGAGAGAGAGAGAGAATCGGGGAAGGGAGAAATACGGAGGAGGTAAAGAAACGGACGGCAGTGAAAAAGTTGGGAGAGATAAAGAGAGGAGGCAGGGATAAAGTGTTGAGCTAGAGAGAGAGAGAGAGAGAGAGAGAGAGAGAGAGAGAGAGAGGGGGGGGGCAAGAAGAAAAAAAGAGGAGGGGGAAAGAAATAGATGATAGAGGGAGAAAGAAAGTGCAGTAAAAAAAAAGAGAGATGGCGGCAAAAAGAGACGGAAGTGGGAGGGAGAAGTTGCGAGGGGGAGAGAGAGGGGAAGGGGAGAGGGAGAGCGAGGGGGAGGGAGGAGCGAGGGAGAGGAGCGCTAGAGAAAGAGACAGGGGAAGGAGGGAAGAAAGTAACAGAAGAGGGGGCGAGAACAAAAGTGGGAGATAAAGAGAGAGAAAGACAAAGAGAGAGAGAGAGAGAGCGAGAAGAGAGAGAGGAGAGAGAGAGATAGGGGGAGCAAGGGAGAAAGAGACAGGGGTTGAAGGGGTGAACGTGACAGAAGAGGGAACGAGAATTAAAAAGGGATTGATAAAGCGAGAGAAAGAGATAGATAGATAGATAGATAGATAGATAGATAGGAGAGAGAGAGAGAGAGAGAGAGAGAGAGAGAGAGAGAGAGGGGGGGGACGGAAAAAGAGAGAGGGGGAAGGGAGAGCCCTTTAAAGTGAGATAGACATCTTGTCTATCCGATGCAGGTACGTCCAGCTTGGGATTGACGTGCAATAGGGAGTTGCATCCAACTAAACAGAGTGATTACTTCAAGTGACGTACATTAAGATAAAAGGCGGTTAAAAAAAATCCGATTCACCAACCCACCCCTATATATATACATATACACACACATATATATATATATATATTATATAATATATATATATATATATATATATGTATGTATGTGTATATATAATGAAGGAGTGTCCTAGCCTAAAAAATAAAACTAGTATGTGTATAAAAAGAAGAAAGCCGATTTTTGAGGAATCGTTCAGGAAGTGTATAATGGAGCCTGTCGAAACGTAATAAATGAATAGCTTTGAAGAATTTGAAGGAATAATACAAAATGGTAAAAGAAAAAAAAAGTCTTTATGTCCATTCAAAGAGAAGTTGGGCGTTTATTTCTTTCTTCTTTTTCTCGATTCTTATTTTTTCTTTTCTTTTTTTTTCTTTTTTTCGTGCATTTAAAAAAAAAGAATTTTAAGTAAGAGATATGAAAATGATATGGAAAGCAAAAAGCTAAGAAAAAAGTATCAAGAGACGACGATGTGTGTGGAGCAATGATAGGAGTGAAATGATCGATCTGACCGTTTTAAGTAACAAAAACAAGGGTGTAAATAAGGGCGAAGTGGGAGTCACAATAGATTGAGAGAGAGAGAGAGAGAGAGAGAGAGAGAGAGAGAGAGAGAGAGAAGAGAGGGGGAGAATGAAGAGGAGAAAGAGAGAAAGAGAGAGAATGAAAGAGAGAAGAGAGAGAGAGATATATAGATAGATAGAAGAGACAGACAGACAGACAGACAGACAGATAGACAGACAGACAGACAGAATGAAAGAGAGAAAGAGAGAGACAGATAGATAGATTGAGAGAGAGAGGAGAGAGAGAGAGAGAGAGAAAGAGGGAGAGACTTACAGAGAGAGAATGAAAAGAGAAAAGAGAGAGAATGAAAGAGAGAAAGAATAGATAGATAGAGAGAGAGAGATTAAGAGAGAAGAGAGAGAGAATGAAAGAGAGAAGAGAGAGAATGAAAGAGAGAAAGAGATAGATAGATAGATAGATAGATAGAGAGAGAGAGATAAATAGAGAGAGATAGATAGAGAGAGAGAGACAGAGAGACAGATAGATAGATTGAGATAGAGAGAGAGAGAGAGAAAGAGAATAAGAGAGAGAGAGAGAGAGAGAGAGAGAGAGAGAGAGAGAGAATGAAAGAGAGAAAAGAGAGACAGATACATAGATATATAGAGAGATAGATAGAGAGACAGATAGAGAAATAGTGAGAGAGAGAGAGAGTGAGAGAAATAGAGAGAAAGAGGGAGAGAATGTCAAGAGCAGAATGTAAGTTGGGGAAACGCTGTTTGGAAAAGAAAGAGAAAAATAAAAAGAACGGGGATAAGCGAGAAAAAAGAAGGAAAAAGAGAAGAACGGGGAAAACTGAGTGCAATAAAGAAAACGAGAAAAGACGAGAAAAGACGAGAACAAGGAAGAAAAAAAACAATAGAAGATCGAGAAAAAAGTGAGGTAAAAAAAAACAAGCTCGAGAAAAAGCAAGAACAACAAGGAAGAAGAAAATAAAGAACGAGTAAAGTGAAGAAAAAGAAAGAAAGAGAAAAAGCGAGACCAACAAAGATAAAAAAAAGAGAATAACGAGAAAAGGCGAGATCAGAGGAAAATAAAGAATCATGAGAAAACAATAAAAGAAATAGAAATAAAGAAAGAAAAAGATTTTCAGAAAAAGAAAAAGAAGAAGAAATTAAAAAAAAGAGAAACGAGAGAAAAAACAAAGAAAGAAAAGAGGGGACAATAAAAAAAGATTAAATTGAAACAAAAAAATTAAATTAAAAAAAGGAACAGAAAGAAAAATAACAAAGAAAGTGCAAATTGTAAGAGGAAGAAGAAAGCAAACAAAAAATAAAAATAAAAATAAAAAAATGAACAAAGAAATAAAAAAAAACTATGAAAAAGGAACGGTGAAGGGAGGAGAGAAGAGAGAGAGAGAGAGAGAGAGAAGACAGACAGACAGACAGACAGACAGACAGACAGAAAGAGAAAGAGAAAGATTGAGAGACAGACTGACAGACAGGCGGACAGACACAGAGAGATACAGAGAGAGATAGAGATAGAGACAAAGACAGAGAGACACACAGAGACACAGAGAGAAAGAGAGAGGGAGAGGGGGAGAGAGAGAGAGAGAGCACTGTGGGTTCGCTTTGGTGAACACTAGTCTGTGCACGGTAAAACGAACCATATATATATATTATATTATATATATATATATTTGTATGTTTTGTGTGTGTGTGTGTGTGTGCGTGTTGTGTCTGTGTATGCGTGTGTTTGTACGTGTGTGTAGGTGTGTGGTGTGTAGGTGTGTGTGTGGAGTGCAATGATAATAATAAAAGGGATAAGTGTAAGAAGAAGAGAAGAAGAAGAAGAAGAAGAAGAAGAAGAAGAAGAAGAAGAGAGGGAGAAGAGAGAGAGAGAGAGAGAGAGAGAGAGAGAGAGAGAGAGAGAGAGAGAGAGAGAAGAGAGAGAGGAGAGAGAGAGAATGGCGGGGGAGAATAGTAACAAAAAGAAGAAGAAAAAAGGAAATTTATTCAAAACTGAAAACGAAGAAAAGAGGAACAATACAAAAATCTTTAATAAGTAAGGACAAAAAGAAAAAAAGAAAAAGGAAGCAAAGAAGGAAAAGCAAAACGAGGCTATACAAGATGGAGTATGAAAAAAATATAGGTGACGGTGACATTACTACTGGCGCGAGGTCGCTTGTGTCGGGTAAGAATGGGGTTTGTGTCAGTGCGCAGGTGCGGAAACTGTTGAGTCATGTGACATCCAGCTAACTTTGACGTTGATGAATCGGACCACGTGCCGATAACTCGGCTGTATAATCATATCAGCAAATGATAGAAGTGGAGATGTACGAATGTGTGCCGGTTATTATAGGGCGTATGTGTGTGTGTGTGGGAGAGAGAAAGAGAGAGAGAGAGAGAGAGAGGAGAGAAAGAGAGAGAGAGAAATGACAGATAAATAAAAAATAAGTAAAATAAAAAAAAACAAAAATATTTATATTATATATATAATATATATAATATAATATATATATATATATATATATATATATATATATATATGCCCCACTCTAATTACCGAAATATTCTAACGGAAAATACACACATTTTGCACAAAGAAAAAAATAAACAAAAACTCCAAATACTAGAAGCTTTATACATAAAACAATACCAACCATCCTTAAACAAAATTAATTTCCTATGCAGTACACACATTTTAAAATGCCTATAACACCTTTCTCATCAATTCTTTTCCTTCCAGCCTCCACATTAATCTAATTTTTTAAAAACTGGAACACATCACCCGTGATGATGGCACTTCGAAGTGCCGAAAGTACTCGGGAACTGAACTTTGGTGGACTTATCTACCAATTCCACCCAAACATTAAAAAGTTGGCCAGAAAATTAGAAAAGATCAAAAATAAAATTGTTAAACAGGAGATGTGCCTTTTGTTTAATTCTACATGTATAAATGAAAAGAGTGCTGCCCGAATACACACAACACACACCACACACACACACACACACACACACATATTATATATATATATATATATATATATAATATAATATATATTATATATAACGAACCTTTTCTTAAAAACAAAAGCACTAAAACCGAAAAAGAAAGAAAGAAAAATGAAAGCATTCCGATGCAATTATGACTATATACAAGCTGAACAGCCCAAAAATTAGTGACAGCGATCGAATAAAGTGTAGGTCATCCTTTCACCTGAATAACGACTGCTATGTGATGACTGTAGAGGGTAGCACCTCCGCCAAAAATGGAGTGTATAGGATATAACACAAAATTTAATCTGATGGTGAGGCTCCAGTTCTATAGATCTGGGAATGTGGAGCATCCATTCATTATCATTACTCCCAGGTCCACCCTCAGTTGCTGTGGTCATACCTATTTGAGTTCCATCAATGGGTCAAATAGATCTGTTTAAAAATCAATCGTATTCGATAGGACTACTTGATACCATACATATATTTACCAACCCCTCCGCACGAGCAGGATGTGACACAAGGTCAATTTATTAAGCGGAGTTTAACAGGTTTTAATTCAGAGTTTTCCTTCTCATAGACTGGTTACCTAGCCAAGGTTAAAGAACCCAGTCTGTCCTGCTATTTACCCATAGCTGGAGGGAGAATTGGAGTCATACCTTTCCCAATGGTATTAGCGCTATGTGAAATTTAAACAGCTTCGTCCAGGAATTGAACTAATGAACCAGTAGACAACGCGCCTCCATAACTTGATACCATATAAGTGTAATTTATTTGTATTAGTAATAATTACTTGAAGTTGTAATTTTTACTCGGGATTATTATTAATAATTACTGGAAGCCACATAATGGTGTGCAAACAAACTACTATTAACAAATAAAATAAAAATAAATAAGATAAGATAATTATTATTAGACAGGAATACTTAAAACTATACAACTCTGTACAAATTATTTGTATTAGACGTGAATATTTGTGTAGCGATACAAGGAGCGTCAGCACCAAAGATATGTAGAGTGAACTAGCTGACACCCACTCAAGCGGAACCTACTTATGATTGATGAGTCCAGGGCAATACTGAAAGGACAAAGAAAACTGTAATTATAAAAGAGGTTTCATTATTGAATAGCCAATCAAAGCCAACATACTAGCTAGGGTCCCTACTCTTGACAATTTGCCGTTACCTCTCTACCCAAGTCTAGAGCGACGCTATTGCTGAAAATAAACCAAATCATTTATAATTTGTCGTCGCTTAGACCTTTTCTTCACAGTATAAAAATAAAATGTTATATGTTGTTAGAAGGTTCAAAGTAACCTTCCAACGTGGGTACACATGTGTACATAATAAACAAAATTATATATAATAACAAACATAGTCTTTATTTTGTGAGCACGTGGAGAAATACATACATGACAGGTATACATATACTCATGACAAGGACCATATACATAAACATACATAAAGAATGTAGGACTAAGTCTTAAAGCAGTGATACAGAGTTACATGTAGAAATAAGTCATTGATAGTTTGTTTGGGGCAATGTTGGTTTTTTCCCGATATAAGGTGTGTGCCAGATGGCCACTTGTACTTATAGACTTGCCGATAAACATGTGACCAACCCTATTGACCAACCACTGGCAGTATTCTGCTGCTGATATTATTATTTATACTGGCTGTTCTGGTCATACCTGCACATATTGCTTCAAACCTTCGTGGACGACAGATCATAGGATTATATCACTGGACCTTTTGACACTGCGTAGGATTCCAAAACTTTTATTTATATCCAATTCGCATGGAATATTTCGGGGCTTACAATCGGTCATATAAAATTTGACCAACAATCTTTCAATATATCTAGATTGATTCTTTCTAATAGTATTTTCACTATGTTCAAATTGTATCCCTAAAAACCAACACAGCCTTCCCAGGTCTGTCATTTTAAATTTTAAACTGAAACCAACAGGCAAAGCACCTTATTTAAGGAACAGAGACTCTTAACGTCTAACCCATGGGCATTGGTTGCTGGACCGAGAGAAAGAGAGATTTTATCCCGGGCTGCTGTTTTATTTATTTACCTAAATATTTCCGAGAAAAATTCTCATCATCAGAGGTAGAAGTACTTGTGTTTTTTAGTACCCATCCCACGGCGCCGGCGTTATTATTAAAGTTAATATTATTGTTGTTATTATAATATTAATAACAACAAACGATTACGCCGGCGCCGTGGGATGGGTACTAAAAAACACAAGTACTTCTTACTCTGATAATGAGAATTTTTCTCGAAATATTTAGGTAAATAAACATCATTTAACACCTATTACATTGCATTTGTAAATTGCCTTCAAATTTATTATTTTATATATATATATATATATATCAATGTGTATGGTTGTCCTATTATACTTGAAAAAAAAGCGGTTAAGTAATTCCCAATGTAACAGCGTTATTTTATTAGAATAGTGTTCAATTATGTGATATAACGTTAATACAAAAATAATGAATCATTTGGACAATTAACTAAACAATTCGTTTTCTTGCTGTGACCATGAAACCCGAACGGTTGTAAATAATTATTCCATGATAATAAAAAAGCTAAACCTTTTTATTATTAATTTATTTCTCTCTCTCTCTCTCTTCTGAGTCCTCTCCGTCTCCCTCTCTCCTCTCTCT
>CM042156.1:100185577-100220577 GCA_023376005.1 Doryteuthis pealeii
ACGTAGCTGGTCAAATAGATCTGTTTAAAATTCAATCGGTATTCGATAGGACTACTTGATACCATACATATATTTACCAACCCCTCCGCACGAGCAGGATGTGACACAAGGTCAATTTATAAGCGGTAGTTTTAACAGCGTTTTATCAGAGTTTTCCTCTCATAGACTGGTTACCTAGCCAAGGTTAAAGAACCCAGTCTGTCTCTATTTACCCATAGCTGAGGAGAATTGGAGTCATACCTTTCCCAAAATGTATTAGCGTCATGTGAAATTTAAACAGTTCGTCAGGAATGAACTATATAACCAGTAGACACACGCGCCTCCATAACTTGGATTACCCAATTAAGTGTATTTATTTAATTAGTAATAATTATCTGAGTTGTAATTTTTACTCGGATTATTATTATAATTATGAAGCCACATATATGTGTGTGAACAAACTTATAACAAATAAAAAAAATAAATAAGATTAAGATATATGATTATGAGACAGAATACTTAAACACTATACAACTCTGTACAAATTATTGTATTAGACGTGAATATTTGTGTAGCGATACAAGGAGCGTCAGCCACCAAGATATGTAGAGTGCAATAGTGACACCCACTCAAGCGGAACCTACTTATGATTGATGAGTCCAGGGCATTCCTGAAAGGACAAAGAAAACTGTAATTATAAAAGAGCGTTTCATTATTGAATAGCCAATCAAAGCCAACATATAGCTAGGGTCCCTACTCTTGACAATTTGCCGTTACCTCTCTACCCAAGTCTAGAGCGACGCTATTGCTGAAAAAAGCCAAATCATTTTAAATTTTCGTCGCTTTTAGACCTTTTCTTCACAGTATAAAAAAATGTTTATATGTGTTAGAAGGTTCAAAGTAACCTTCCAACGTGGGTACACATGTGTACATAATAAACAATATATATAATAACAAACATAGCTCTTTATTTTGTGAGCACCCGTGGAGAAATACATACATGCAGTATACATATACTCATGACGGACCCATATACATAAACATACATAAAGAATGTAGACTAAGTCTTAACAGCAGTGATACAGAGTTACATGTAGAAAATAAGTCATTGATAGTTGTTGGGGCAATGTTGGTTTTTTCCCGAAATATAAGGTGTGTGCCAGATGGCCACTTGTACTTATAAACTTGGCCATAAACATGTGACCAACCTATTGACCAACCACTGCAGTATTCTGCTGCTGATATTATTATTTATACTGGCTGTTCTGGTCATACCTGCACATATTGCTTCAAACCTGTGGACACGATCATAGATTATGATCACTGGACCTTGTGACACGCGTAGGATTCCAAAACTTTTATTTATATCCAATTCGCATGGAATATTCGGGCTTACAATCGTCATATAAAATTTGACCAACAATCTTTCAATATATCTAGATTGATTCTTTCTAATATATTTTCACTATGTTCAAATTGTATCCTAAAAACCAACACAGCTTCCCAGTCTGTCATTTTAATTTTTAAACTGAAACCAACAGGCAAAGCACCTTATTTAAGGAACAGAGACTCTTAACGTCTAACCATGGGCATGGTTGCTGACCGAGAGAAAGAGAGATTTTATCCCGGGCTGTGTTGTTTTATTTATTTACCTAAATATTTCCGAGAAAAATTCTCATCATCAGAGGTAGAAGTACTTGTGTTTTTTAGTACCCATCCCACGGCGCCGGCGTTATTATTAAAGTTATTATTATTGTTGTTATTATAATATTAATAACAACAAACGATTACGCCGGCGCCGTGGGATGGGTACTAAAAAACACAAGTACTTCTACCTCTGATAATGAGAATTTTTCTCGGAAATATTTAGGTAAATAAACATCATTTAACACCTATTACATTGCATTGTAATTGCCTTCAAATTTATATTTTATATTATATATATATATCAATGTGTGATGGTGTCACTATTATACTTGAAAACCGGTAGAATCCAATGTACAGGTTATTTAGAATAGTGTTCAATATATGTACTATAACGTTAATACAAAAATAAATGAATCATTGGAACAATATTACAACAACGTTTTCTTGCTGTGACATGAAACCCGAACGGTATGTAATAATTATTCCAATGATAATAAAAAAAGCTAAACCTTTTATTTATTAATTTATTTCTCTCTCTCTCTCTCTCTCTCTCTCTCTCTCCTCTCTCTCCTCTTCTCTCTATATATATATATATATATAATTATATATATATATATATACAAATGCTAATTCGTATGCGTTCTGGTGTCTCTGACCACAAAAATATTAAAGACGCAGTAAAATCATATCATGCATTCCAGTGTTTTCTTTTTTGTCCCACACATTCTAAGCTAAATTTAAATACATCTTCAATACTTTCTACTAAAATGAATTATAAAGGATAGGTTACAAGGTATGAGTAGATGGCTTTAGTTGTTTCCCCAGATCATAAATAAAACCCCTACAATCTATTAAGAAACTTGGAGTGTGCAAACAGCAGGGCGTTCACGTTCATCAACAACAAGAGTGGGTTGAATCTTTGATTTAAGAGGGTGAACCCCCGCTAACCAAGTGATATTGCAGAAGGACTGCAGTTGGTTGATTTACAACATGCAAAATAGGGAAATATTGTTTTGCAAGTGAAACCCTACTCTTTCTACTAGTTTCTATTTTGATTCTTACAGATTTCTTGGTGTGGTGGTGATGGGGGTGTGGGGTGTGGAATAGAAATGCTGTTTACTAACAAGACCTGTGGATATACCACAGTATGATAATCTAGTTATTATGTTTGATATGTTTATTTGTTTATTTTGTTTTGTTTTACGGCATATCAACCTCAGTGGGTCATTTGATGCCGATAAAGTTTAGAAATAAACCAATTCTTAATGGATAATACAATTTTTTATAAATACATTTTTCTATTTAACCCATAGATGGGACCCTAACAGGTACTACCACTCCGGGTGATGAAGGGGTGCTCTACATTGCCCTAAACCTCCAAAACTGAACTCACCATCAGATAGAGTTTAACGTCATTCCCAGGACATGTAACCACAACCACCGCCTTCTAGCATCCATATGATAAAAAAGGGGTTGGGTGCATAAGGGCAATAGGGTTTAGGAAAAGCTATAGGTGCTAGGTTGACGTGACCAGCGATTGCATCGGAGGGGTCTCTCGACCGCCCGTCTAGCCAAGATAGGGCCAAAGTGAGTTATTGCACGTCATGAACTGCTCATCCACCTGGGCTCTATCCTTAAGCATCAGGGTCGCCACCACGGCCAACAGGTGGCCCCATTGGGGGAGTCTACCCTCTGCAGAGGTGCAGTCAGTGCATTCTAACTCCCCCAGCCGACAGGGCGGTGATAGTTTACTTAAGAGCTATAGCTAAAAATAGTTCAATATGTAAAAAGTAGAATAATCTTGATTTAACTCTCTCTCATTCTTTTGTTTTTCTTTCTTTCCTTCTTTTCATCATGTTCAGATTAGTGTTACTGTTTCCTCGCACTCACCCCCTCTTTCTATCATTCACCTACTCTTTCTTTCTTATATTTTTTTCTGTCCTTTTTCTTCCCATTCTTTCTTTATAATAAAAACGGGATGGTCCATTATTTAGCTGAGGTGATGATATTCATAAGAAATAAGAATTCCGTAGATAAGCAACACCAGATAATCAGGATTTACATTTATGGATTTCATCTTGGACAATTTGGATGGTCTCATTTTGGACCAGAAGGTCTTGTTTTCTATTCTATTGTCCCTGTTGGGTTATTTAATGCCGAAGATGTTTTTGTTTTATTAATTCTTGATGGGTTTTCATTTTTTTAAACTGAGTTTTTGATCTATTTAACCCAAGATAATTCTAACAGGTACTACCACTCCGGGTCAGAGTGGGACGTGTAATGGCAATGTATGGGGTACTCCAGAATTGGAAACTCACCACTAGATGCAGTATAGTGTCATACTCAGGACACTAAGACCCTCAGCCACTGCCTTCTAGAACACATATGATAAAAAGGATTGGAGTTTGCTATAAGAGCAATACAGTCGGGACAATCATATAGGTACAAGGGCTTGACGAGACCAGTCTATTGATCAGCAGGGTCCCCTCCGAAAGCCTTTCCATGACAAGTAAGAGCCAAAATAGTGTTGTATGTTATGGATTGCTCAGTGGGGTAGGTCAATTTTTCACTTTTCAAAAATATCAAATTGTCCATCTATGCGAAAGGTGTGTGTTAGTAGACTGAATGTTCAATCTAAATTCTATTTATAATATTTAATTCGTTTTATTTTAATAAAATAAATATTTTCTGATTTAAATATTGAAAATCCCAAGGCCAAATATTGTGAAAAACAAGGATTTTTGTGAATTTAAGCAGAAAATATTCGATTCGATGCTATTTCCTCAAACAATGGTGCAAGTAAGAGATCTATTTTTTGGTATCAGTATTCAGTATACTAAGTGTTATAGGTGATATACCCTATAGACCAATGGAATGCGCCGACTGTTACTATAAGTAACAGGGACAATTATGGCTTGAAGAATAAGCCAATGCGAGTCAACTCATAACTCTATTTGTCGGACGTAATTCCCACTTCTCTCTATTGTATTTGTCTACTCTTTTGTTAATACATTTTCCTACATTTGTTACCCGTCGTTTTGTTCTTATTTGACCCCTTAAAACCCCACAACATTAAGACACAACTTTCGCATAGATGGACAATTTGATATTTAAAAAAAAACGCCCTGTCGGTTGGGGTTAGAATGCACCGACTGCACCTCTGCAGAGGGGTAAGACTCCCCAATGGGCCGCCTGTTGGCCGTGGGTGCGATCCGTGATGCTTAAGGATAGAGCCCAGGTGGATGAGCAGTTTATGACATGCAATACTCCACTTTGGCCCTATCTTGGGCTAGACGGGCGGTCGGAGAGGCCCCTCCGATCAATCGCTGGTCACGTCAAGCCCTAGCACCTATATGATTTTCCCAACCCTACTGCCCTTATGGCAAGCCCAACCCCTTTTTATCATATGGGTGCTAGAAGGCGGCTGCGGGTCTACATGTCCTGGGAATGACGTTAAACTCTATCTGATGGTGAGGTTCCAGTTCTGGAGGTTTGGGGAATGTGGAGCACCCCTTCATCACCATTGCTCCCTGGTCCACTCTGACCCGGAGTGGTAGTACCTGTTAGGGTCCTATCTATGGTTAAATAGAAAAATGTATTTATAAAAAAAATTGTATTATCCATTAAGAATTGATTTATTTCAAAACTTTATCGACATTAAATGACCCACTGAGGTTGATATGCCGTAAAACCAAACCAAACCAAACCAAAACCAAAATATTTTTAAAAAGTGAAAAATAAACCTACCCTACTGCTAAGTGTGCGAAGATTCCGTCCTTAAGCATCACGGGTCACCAAACATGGCTATCAGGTGGCTCCATAGGGTTTTATCATTCTGAGGAGGTGGAGCCCCAGCAGTCACCATCACGGGCAGAGAGGCACGAGATGTGAGCATAGACCAAAGCATTGGCTTCGTCTATCAGTCGTTGTCTAGTCGGATGGCCTCAATGCTGGTTTTGTAGTCGCTGGGCATTTGATGAGTATCAAATCGGTTTAAAGTTTTTCTTTATTGGGGGTGACAGGGAGCGGTATGAAAGAAAAAATGATCAGATTAGGTCCCTCGATTTAAGAATCAAATAAATAAAACGATTGAGGCGTCGATTCAACAAACTTTGATATTTGGTTTAGTAAATGGAATTGGCCGAATCAAAGTCAAAGAGGATGTCTATTCATCGTCCGGGTCATCAAGTAAACGTTATATATATATATATATATATATATATAATATAATATGTGTGGTGTGTGTGTGTGTATGTGGTGTTTGATAATCCAATTGACTGGTAAGTAAGGGATGATTCTATTTCGGATCATCGAAATTATATGTATATATATATATATATATATCTTATTATAATGGAGATTGTGTGTTTTTCTATCTGTAACCGAAACTCTATTACTACTCAAGTCACAATTTCCTTACTTATTGACATCACATTCTTCAGGATATCAATTTTATTTAAATCTCAATTATTAATAAAATTGTTTTACATTATTAATACTGTTAACCATATCTACATGATATTTCCACGTACCCCACTTGTACGGGTCAGGCACAAAGGCCCTATTTATGTGGGACCACCCACAAGCCGAGACTCATGGGTGGCGGTGAAAAATTGCGTCGATCCCGTCGGCATTTCCCTCTCAAGGGGGGCCTCAGGCACTGCGCAAATAAACCCAGCCCTGCCCTTTAAATCAAGGGGGCAGGTGTTGCTGGGGGATGGTCCCTGGGATCGACGCCGTTAATTATAGCAATGGTCCAGAGGCCGAAGCCACTGTTGACCATATCGACATATCAACAACATGCATTGTATTTATATATACAACAAAATAATGGTTTATAGTGTGAACAGGAAGGCTAATTTGCATATTGATATTAAAAATGTGATTTTAATAAATATGTGCTTGGTATTATTGATTTCTAACTGTTTGGTTTTATTTTAATGAATATAAGCAAAAATCTCTTCAATGAATCTTATTTTATTTACCATTTTATTCTTTACTTCCTCTTTTAACTAAATACTTAAATTAGAAAAAATAACAATGAAAGACGAGAGTGATGGAAGAGTAAGTTTCAGTTGTTCTATAGTTGTATATATGTGTGTGTGTGTGTGTGTGGGTGTGTGTATGTATGTGTGTGTGTGTATGTGTGTGTGTGTAAGATAATCCAATTGACTGGTAAGTAAGAGATGATTCTATTTCGGATCATCGAAATTATATATATATATATAATTGTGTGTGTGTGTGTGTGTGTATATGAGAGTACGTAAATAAACAATGTGTTTATTTGATATGGCTTTTAGCCGACAATTTTTGGAGGATATGTGCTTAATTAAACTCATACCTAATTTTGAAAATGAATTAGTTAATAATTAATGAAGTCAGGCGGGCATATATGTCAAATGTATATATATATATATATATGTGTAAATCTTACTTGATAGCCATAAAGAGGAATATATATATAATATATATATATATATGTGTGTGTGTGTGTGTGTGTGTGTGTGTGTGTGTAAGATAATCCAATTGACTAGTAAGTAAGGGATGATTCTATTTCGGATCATCGAAGTTTCACTGAACATCCATACTTTTTGGTGCAAACTTATAGATTCATAAAAGAATTTCTATAAATCCCAAGAGAGCTCAATGTATAATAAGTAATAAATTGATTATATTCAGAGCAATATTTAACTTTCAAAGAAAGAAAAACTTAACAAATCGTCATTTGACTATGATTTTATAAATTTATTTCGATCAGAAACTCAAAATGAGTCGAATCTGATCAGGATAGATTTTACAAAATACAGGGACAATAGAATAGAAAAAATATTCACCAGAAATTAAATTTCTCACATGCCGACATAAGAAACGGTTTGTTAAGTTTTTCTTTCTTAAGTTTTTCTATTGCCCTTATAGCAAACCCCAACCCTTTTTATCATATGGGTGCTAGAAGGTAATGGCTGAGGGTCTTCATGTCCTGGGTATGACGTTAAACTTTATCTGATAGTGAGGTTCCAGTTCTGGAGGTTTGGGGAATGTGGAGCGCTTCTTTATCATCATTAATCCTTGATCCACTCCGATCCGGAGTGGTAGTACCTGTTAGGGTCCCATCTATGGGTTAAATAGAAAAAAATTGAGTATCCGTTAAAAATGAATTTATTTCAAAACTTTATCGGCATTAAATGGCACACTAAGATTGATATGCCATAAAACGAAACAAAACAAAACAAATCTTTAAATTATTTCCATATCCTGGGTGTAACACTAAACCACATCCGGTGTTGAGAATGCAGTTCTGCAGCTCTGAGGAATATGAAGTTATCACTTGATTGACATTACCCCCATATCCACTTTGACCTGGAGTGGTTTTACGTGTTAGGAAAACTCTGAATTCCAACCAGAGGGATAGGCTCTAACTGGCTATTCTTACTCAACACAGGCTACAGTAGAGGCATCACTACAACTAAAACCAAGTTAGATCAATAATACAATGTGTTGAGATTTTTTAGATATAAGGTGTGTGCTAGATGCCTGCTCCTAAGTGTAAGTGTGTATATCGAAAGGTAACATTGTGCATTTTTTACACCGTCCCATACCCACGCCGTAAAATAGAATATTTGACGCCATATTTCTAACCGTCTTCCCTTTTTTCAAACCTCAATAATTTTTAAACAGACTAAATAACAAGGACTACCACTCGCTTTTCTCGTTATTCTGTGATAAAAAAATTCTTATCACCTCCCATATATCAACAAATGTCCTGAAGATGATCTAATTAATAGATCGAAACACTGCAGCGTCGGCCAATAAACTCACCACTTAACCCATTTAAACCTGTGTTTTTTCATTTTTCTTATATACTACATAAAATCGGATTCACTTCCTTTCTTCACACACACACACACACACACACACACACACACACACACACACACACACACACACACCGGGTTAGCTCAGTCGGTAGAGCGTTTGGCTAGAAACCACAAGGTTCCTAGTTCGATACCGGTCCCCGCCAACTCAGCGTATGAGTAGCACAGGGATCTGTGCGGTAAAGTAAGGAGCTGATGGTAGGTGTGGCGCTCCATCTCAGATGCTAAAACAATCTCCTTCGTCTAGCGCTATTGAAAAGGGGATAGACTCCCTCGCTGACTGGCTGTTACCGACTTTAGGCCACCCCGTTGACTTACTTACTTATATATATATATATATATATATATATATATATATATATATTGTAAACACGGTTTGTTTGGAATGGCTTTTTGCCGACAATTTTTGGGAGAATAAGTGCTTAATTGGAGTCGTACCTAATTTTGAAAATTAATTAATTAATAATGAATTAGCGGAATACCTATTTAAATGTATGGCTAAACAAATCGAGAAAAATCAGAGATTGATTTTTCTCGATTTGTTTAGCCATACATTTAAATAGGTATTCCCGCCTAATTCATTATTAATTAATTAATTTTCAAAATTAGGTACGACTCCAATTAAGCATATATATATATATATATATATAATATATAAAAAGTAATGGTAATTTTGCTTGAAGCATTGTTAAGTATGTTATAAAATAATAAAATTCGAAGGCAATACAATGCGTAAAAAATAAAGACAAAGATGTTTATATGTCTAATCGATTCAAAGCGAAGTTTATCGTCAGAGACGGATTCAGAAATGACGTGCTTATGTTTTTGTTTTTTTTATATTGTGTGGTTATAATTTCTCTTCTTATTTCCTTTTCCTCTCCTTTTTCCTCTCTTTCTTCTTCTCCTCCTTTATGAATGGGCGAATAACTGTAATTTCTTATTTCTCTCTTTCTTTTTTTTTCTTTCTTAAAGTTTGTTGAGAACAAGGCTGACATTCGGTAAGATGTTGCAATGTAGCAATTGTAGCAATGTGTAGCAACGGTGTGAGCGTGTCATAATTTCAAAAACAAAAGTGAACAAATGAATAAAACCGTTAATAGAAATTTTTTTTTTTTTTTTTTTTTTAACATACTTAGCTTTTGTTTCGCTTTCACCTTTCATTTTTTATTCTTTCTCCCTCTCTTTCTTTTTTTTGTGTTATTTCTTCTTTTCTTTTTTTTTTTTTTTTTTTTTTTTTCCCTTTATCCCCTTTGTTCTCTAATTTAAATTATTTTTATAGTAAATAGTAAATAAGATTATCTTAAATTATATTAGTATTGATAGAAAAAATAAATGATTCTTTTTATTATTATTATTTTTTCTTTTTAAGAAAATATCTTTTATGAGTACTTTTTTCTCTTTTCTTTTAAACTTAAATATATATATATATATATATATATATATATATATATATATATAATTCACTCATTATTACTCCATAGCGATGAAGAAAGAAAAAGAGATGTTTTATTTCTTTTCTTTTCTTTTTCTTTTTTTTACATAGCAGCATTCACATCTACTTGCAGATGCCTATATCATTTCATTAGTCTTTTAATCATTCATACCATTTTAATCGTCTCTAAATCTCTCACGCTCTACCGAAGCATATTCCCAATGCGTTCACCCCACTTACCTCACTTCCGGCCCATAGCGACCACTTCCGTTTTAGCGTTTTTTTTTCCTCTTCATCATTGTTATTCAGTGCTTTTGGGAGAACGCCATTCGCATCTGTCTTCTTCTTCTTTTTCCCGCGGAAACATTATACTACATTTAAGTTAGGAAAACGACGTTAATTATATATTAATTAAACGAACGATGCAATAAATTTTATTCGGGTCTCTTAATTACTTTTGAAAGCAGCCATCAACATTCTTCTGTTCATTAAGTACGAAATGGTATTACACATATTAACCCTTACGTATATTAACCCTAACATACTAATATGAAATCTAGGCTTAACCTAACGAAAAGAACCACCCTGCCAGCAGGGTTTAGAATTTTCGCTGACTGTCTTCCGCATTTAAAGATCTGGGAAGAATGGCGTACCCTTTCATTGCCGGGACTCCCACCTCCACTTTCACCCAAATTTGTAGTAACGGTTATTGTTTCCGGAGGCAACACAAATTGTTCCCTGGATGTTATTAACAAAACTCTCCACTTGTAATTAGCAGCGTCTTCCTTCGAAGTCAGACTGCGATCTCTGTCTCAGGCAACGCTGCGTTTATATTGCCGTGGCTCGTTTCTGATTGGTTGGTCAGACCAATTAGCATGAGCAACTAATCATATAAATGGACTAGTCTTCTCTCTATTGTTTATAGTGGTGAAGGCTTGTGTTGGACCATCTGCACTTTTTAGCACAATCGATAGGAAAGAATTAGTGCACAAGGAATGCTACGAACCCAATAAACGACTGACCTCAAGTTTTTTCAAATTTAGAGTTTTCCTTCTCCTAGACTACCATTTTACCCACAGCTGGAGAGAGAATGTATGGATTTATACCTTTTACAAAGGTATTAGCGCTGTGAGAAATTCAGACAGCCTTGTATAATTTGAACTGAGGTCGACGAGTCCATTTCCTACGACTATCTATTAGGACATGCGTGTCCTCTCTCTCTTTATATATATATATATATATATATATATATATATATATATATAGCAAAGGAAAGCAAAACGTATTCTTTTTTGGCCATCTCACCTAAATCATGGACCTACACACGAGAGAAATCCTTGCCCGTTTCGCTTCATGAGGTAAGCCTCTTCTCTTGCCACACCTGTTATGGTCACATCTAAGGGTGAAATCATCATCATCATCATCATGTCGCGCTATGAGCACAGTTATCCATAACAATCTCTCTCCAACCGTCCCTATCACTCATTGTTCTCGGGAGGTCCTCTGTGCAGCATCCAGTATCCGCGCAGACCTAGTCAATGTACGTCTTTGCGGGACTGCCCACACTGGCGTGCCCATGTGCTGGCTTCCACAGGAGGACGTCACTTATGAGTTCGTCTTTGCCTCTCCAGTCGTGTCCTGTGTGTCTTGTTCGTCTTACTCGGATGGTTTGAGTGTTATGGGCAGGTGATCGTACAGCTATTTTCGCGTGGTTTTGTTTAGAATCACACGACTCGGCGTGGTTACGTGAATTAAACCCAATCAATCAACAGATAAAGGATCATACCTAACACTAAGGGACACCAAGGAACAACCAAAGGACCATACCCAAGACTAAGGGACACCAAGGAATAACCAAAGTATCATACCCAACACTAAGGGACACCAAGGAACAACTAAAGGATCACACCCAACATTAAGAGACATTAAGGTACAACCAAAGGATCATACCCAACACTAAGTGACACCAAGGAACAACCAAAGTCTTCTTCACGAAAGATCACGCTCTACTTAACACAAGGGATCACCACTGTAAAGTGCTCTCACTTGAAGCCTAAAATGGCCACAAAAATCGTAACACCAGTCACATAATAAAACAGCAAGGACAACAGAACAAACTGTTTTTTTTTAACTCGCTATTGTACACGCTGTTCGTTTGTGGAAATCTGCTGTATTATTGTTCCAGATTCCAGTTTTAGAATTTTATCTTCAGACTTTTCGTTCAGATGCTTGATCACTTTTTTCTGCCCCGCTGAATTCTTGATTCACGGATATGAACTCAAATATTCAACTTGAAATTGATTACCTGGGTCATTTTCCCAACAGTTGGTGTCATATAACTGTAAAATATTATTATTAAGAATAGTTACTTGAAGCTTTAATTGGTTACCAAGGATTATTATTATTAGATACATGAAACCATGTAACTGCATGTAAACAAATGACTACTACTAAATAGAAACAATTACTTGAACCCATATGATTACTAGTATTGGATACGAATACTTGAAACAATACAAATGAGTGAACATTTTTTTCAATTCGACACATGGCCTAGTGGATAAGGTAGTTAGGTTAAGACAGTTCTAAGTGACAGTTATCTCTGGATTCCGAGTTCAATCCTGAGTAGAGGCAGTTAGAAAAATAATTAACACAACTCCTACTCCAGCTATGGTTAGCGGAATGAGAACAGGATACCCCCGTGGAATAAATAAAGGGTTAGGTTCAAAGTTCCGTGATGGCTCCCGATTACGACAAGAAAGTTCCCGAGTTCGAAAAGAAGGTTCCCGAATCCGAGAAGGTTCCCGAGTCCGAGAAGGTTCCCGAGTCCGACAAGAAATACCTGAAGAAGGCCGGAGGGCATATCGGCCGAAACGTTGTACAAATAACAATGAAGATGGGGACAATAGTCCGAATAACGCAGATAATACTAGTTACTTGAGGCTATAATTATTTTCTCAACATATATATCCCTGAAGAAAGGTGACCTCGGAATCTCTAAGAATTACAGAAAAAAACACCCCAAAGAAAAATCAGAACGGATTCCAGAATAATCGATCGACAACATCTCAGATATAGCTCAGTCGGTAGCGCACCCACCTAAGAATCGCAAGGTTTCAGGTTCGATACCGGCCCCGCTAACTCAATTCATGAGTAGCACAGATTAGATTACCTAATCTGTGCTACTCATGACGTGAGTTAGCGGTAATCTAATCTGCGTGATAAAATGGGGAGCTGACTGTAGGTATGGTGATCCACCTCCGCAAAAAACTCCCTGTTTTAACGATAGCGAAAAGGGGTAAACTCCCTCACTTTTTGGCTGATATTGACAATAGGCCAGTTTTCAAACTTTACTTTTTAATGAAATATGTCAGTTCAAAGAGTAAAAAACCGGGGAGTTGACGGTAGGTGTGGTGATTCACCTCAGTAAAAACAACTTCATGTTCTAGCGCTAGCGAAAGGGGGATATTCTCCGTCGCTGTTTGGCTGATACCGACAATAGGCCAGTTTTCAAACTTTCCTTTTTTTATGAAAAATGCCGATTCAAAGTGTTAAAACTGCTGTGTCGTACACGAATTCCGACTCGCTTGGTTGGTCGCATTTTCTAAGTCGTTAGCAGAAGAGCCCATTGTCGCCTCCCAGACACCTTTGGAAACAGCCCCTTCAAAGCAGCCGACTCGCAAGCCGTTTGTTTTACAAATCGCGTACGACCATAACTTTTTTGTGTCGTGCAACACTGAAATAAAGGAACGATGTTCACCGGCCCGATCACCGTAAGACGTTAAAAATAAAATAAAAAAAAGTCGTCAAGCAGACACGAATAAAAAAGTACCTATTAATGTGTTTCTTTATTTGAAAATTTCAAACACGACTCTTTTTGATGTTTTATGTGCGCGTCAATTTAACAACAAAAAAAAAAGTCTCGCACCCCCCCCCCCATTGCCGCACCCCACAAAAACTACGCAGGTATCAAATCTCGTCTTGTAAGATCATGTTGATTAAATGAAATGGAATACATTCAAAGGAGTCGAGCTTGTCGGAACTGACGAGCAAATGAGCAAGTCGTAGAGGGTAAAATTCGGCAATTTGTTTCAGTTTTCTGTACATTAAAACTTAAGTTTGAAGTGACTAAATCGACCACAGTTGAATTCGCTTAAAGATTTTTTTTCTCAGTAACTTTGAAAATGTTCGTTTATACTTGGCTGAGTCAGAGGTTTCGCAAATTTTTGGTACGCGCCAGTTTTCAGCGCGTATATCGGGTGAATCACGAATCAGTTCAAGCAGTGGCGAAAGTACTCGCTTTTTTTGATTGGTTGGTTGGTTGGTTGGTTAGATTTTACGGTATGTCAAACCGATGGGGTCATTTTGTTACATAATCTATGCGGTTGCATAAGATTATTGTCAATCCCCTGTATTTTCTAGAGGGATGGCCCTTTTAATATCACGGGCGGGACTTTCCATGGAATAGTACAGAAAGCCCGAGAAATATGTGAAGTCACGTGGGACCTGGTTGAGTCCTCAGTTTATTTTCAGTTGGACGTCCGGCAGTGAATATGTCCTGCCTTAACTATAACTCACTCTGCATACGCGCGCTATGTTAGATATTTAGTTACATGAAATGTATAGTTAAGGAAATAAAAGCTTAAGAAAAATAACACGGTCTTGTGATTAATGGTTGTCTTGGTAACAGGACTGATTGGAAGAAGAAATGAGCCAAGTGCGACCGATCACCAAGACGCTAGAAGAGATTTTAGAAGAGACCTAGAAGAAGACGTAAGATGTCAAAGACGACAGAAGAAGAATAGAAGAATAGAAGAAGTAATGGAAGGGTAGACAACAATTTTACGGCTAAGACGTTTTTGTTTTAATCATTCTTGATAGGTGCTCATTTTTTCAACTTCGTGTCTTATTAAACCCGAGAGTTCTGCTGATGAAGGGGTACTCCACACTCCCCAGAGCTCCAGAATAGGGACTACAGCATCAGATAGAGTTGAACGTTATACTCAGGACATTAAGACCCTCAGCCATTGCCTTCTAGCTTAAAGCTTTTTGCGGAGATATCTTTAAAACATTCCTCTGTCAGATATCTTCAAAACACATCCAGAGTTAAAAGGAGTTTACTTGCGGGTCCTGATAGAGTCCCATCTATGGGTTAAATAGAAAAATCATGAATTTGAAAAACCTTTTTTTAAAAAATAGTGTTTTAGAAAACATGGCACCCACCAAGAATGAATGAAACAAAAGCGTCTTTGGCATAAAATGACCCAATGGGTTAACATGCCTTAAAATCCAACCAACCAACCAAAAACAGAACTACGTCACGTGGTATCATCATCATCATTATGTCGCGCAGGCTGCACGGATATCTATGACAATCTCTCGCCAGCCTTCCCTATCATTCATTGCACCTGGGAGTTCTTCCTCGCTGCAGCCAGCATCTTTACATAGCTGGTCAATGTAGGTCCTTGCTGGGCGTCCCACACTAGCATGTCCATGTGTTGGCTTCCACAGGAGAACATCGCTTATGAGTTCGTCCTTGCTTCTCCAGCAGTGTCCTGCATGCCTAGTCCGTCTCACTCGGATGCTCTGTGAGATAGGGGGCAGGTGACCATACAGCTGTTCCCTAGTGGGGTGCTGTTTCCACGACTTGTTCAATACTGCCCGCAACATTCTTGTGCAGGTCCCATCTAGCTTACTCTCAAGGCGCCTCATCAGGGTCCAGGTGGTGCAGCCATGCAGCAGTACTGATATGACTACAGCCTGGAAGAAATGTCGCTTCAGCTTGTCAGCAGAGCAAACTCGTCGAGCATTGGTCCCTGAATTAAACTACGTTGCACGTTTACCTGTGCGGCTTTTAAGTCAAACCCAGAGTGAAACAATGCATAACGTATCAGCGCACCAAGTGCCGCAATACTACCAACAACAATGGTTACCTAACCCATGACTTGAACTGCTTCGTGATTCACGCGATATATGCGCCGCGTACCAAAAATTTGTGAAACCTTTGACTCAGTAAAGTATGAAGGAACATTTTCAAAGTGACTGAGAAAAAAGGGTAATCCTTAACTATTTCCTCGTAAATTCCTACCACAAAATAAACTGAACCTTCATATCCGTTTTTTTTTCAATAAATGTTTTATTTTTCTTGCACCCGTTATTTTACAATACTAAATATATTTTCTTTATTTACTTTAATACTCACTTCAATGTGTATATTCTAAAAGTTTTTATTTTGTGAGAATGGTTAGTTTTAAAGTGGGGGTCGTTTTACAATTTAGCCATATATTGGATCCTCCTTTTATAACCGTAATTTGTTTTTTCGTCGACGATGATTAAAATCTGACGTTTTATTTTAGAGTACCAAAGCAAAAAAAAAAAAAAAAAAAAGAAGAAAGAAATAACAACAACAAAGGGATCCTGCACAGAAAACGCGACATGATGATGATGATGATGATGATGATGATGATGTCATTTTTTAACCCGTGTAACATCTAGTTCTTCTATTGATTAAATTCACTTGTGTCTGTTAATAAGGTTTCTTATATTTAACTCAAAAGTCAAAAGTTTTGCAATATTTAGGTAATAAAAATCATAATACAACTGTCAGTAATTGTTAACTAAAGAACAAAGGTTTTATAATGCTAGGGTGAGTCAAAAGTTTTGCAATATTTTGGTAACATAATTTTAATAAAACTTTCCGTAATTGTTAAGTAAAGAGCAAAGTTGTTGTTTTTTTATAACCCTAGGGTGGGTCAAAAGTTTTGAAATATTTTGGTAACGCGAGGAAAAATCAGGCAGCTACGGACGTTTTTGCTGAAGTCATAAAAGTGACAAATAACACTGGACTGTGAGATGCCGAGCTCGTTTGATATTCCCTGAGTCCGACTCGTTGGATTTCCTGATCAATCGCCTAGTTACGTCAAGCCCTACTATCTATATGATTGTCCCGATCTTTTTTGCCCTGATGGTAAATCTCTTTAAAAAAAAACTTTTATCATATACGTGCTAGAAGGCGGTGGTTGAGAGTCCTAGTGTCCTAGGTATGACATTGAAACTGCATCTAATGGTGAAGTTTCAATTTGGAGCTTTGGGGAGTGAAAAGTGCCCCTTTATCACCATTACTCCCAATTCCACTCTGACCCGGACTGGTAGTATATGTTAGGGTCCCATCTATGAGTTAAATAAAAAAAAATATTTTAAAAATGTTTTAAAAATTGAGCCTGAAAATTTTTTTTTGAATACCCGTCAAGAAGGAATAAAAAATTTCGTCGGTATAAAATAACCCAAAAAGAGTGGACATGTTGTAAAACCAACCAACCAACCAACCAGCCAACCAACCAGCCATCGTAATAATTTAACAAGAGTTTCCCTAAGTGCTGTATTAGCAAAAAATGTTGAGTATCGGTCACACATCTTAGTGTTTTAACTCGAGTTAACAGAAAGATTATAGGAAGAACCACAACGAATATTAAGGGTAGTAAAAAAAGATTTACAAAGCAAAGATACAAGGTGATCAAATTAATTAGCAGTTGCCAGGCTGAATAAACGGACTATATTACCTTTAGGCACCCCTTTTGCGATCTCGATTCATAAGGACATGTTTTTCATTTACACCGTCATAATCTGGTTGTTTGTTAACAGACACTTTTTTAGAGATTTTAAAAAATTATAAAACTAACCCCTAATCCTAACCCCTAACCCTAACCCTAACACCTAACCCTAACCCCTAACAAATAACCGGATTTTGACGGTGTAAATGAAGAACATGTCCTAATGAATCGAGATCGCAAAATAGGTGTCTAAAGGTCATATGGTCCGAATAAACTAGTCCCGTGAGATCTCGTTGGGTCGTTCTTCAAAGGTTTTGTCAGACACTGTTTATACGGAAAGAAGACGATTCCATTCTCGTTATTTAGGTACTATATGACACTTACTATATGACACTTATTAATACATAAGGTAAATAGATGAATAAATAACAATTTTACCTAGGATATCACTACTAACTACTGACAGCTAATTATTCATAACGATCACACAGTGTGAGCCTAAATGCTGTGTAAGCAAAAAATATAGAGACATGAAAAATAAATCTCGCCCTCTGTTAGATGCAAACACAGGCCAACCGTAGCCAATGCCAGCCGGGCCGAGAAAATAATAAATCGAGCCGGCTGAGTGACTGGTATCGGATTCTGCACATAATCGCTTCGTTTCAGTGAAAGAAGCAGTAAGCCATGTCAAATGATAGCAAATAAATATTCACAGGACAATGCAGCTCAAGGCAACGTTTCCAGTCGATAAATTTTTAGTGATTTTTCCCAGTCTTCTTTGATTTGTTCGAAAATAAACATGGGAAGTAAACACGACATCTTCCGCAACGTCAGACACTGTTGAATAAATATTTTCAATACCATTGCTCTAACAGATGTTAAAATATCCATTACCGTACACAAAGGGCCAGGGTTTTTTTTTTTATTTAAAAAAAATTTATGGTCACCCGTTGCTACCTGGGTTAAAATCATTTGCAAAAGTATCGTTAGATTTACTACTTTTTGCTTCATATATATATATATATATATATATATATATATATATATATAATATGATATAATGAAAAAACAAAAGATGTTTACAACTGAATAGGCTCATCAGGAGAGAAAGTGTGCAAACCGTTTCGGGGCCAAATCTCTCGACGGTTTAAAAAGCAACACCGGCCCATCCTCACTGATATGAGGACCCTTCGCATTATAATGCATCGACCGCACGTAGGTCGGTCATCAACAAAAATAAGACGGGAAAAATGACCGTTAGTAAAACAGAACGCTGCTAGTCAAACGTTGGAATTAATCAATGCGAAGGGCCCTCATATTAGTGAGGATTGGCCCCGAAACGGTTTGCACACTTCTCTCCTGATGAGCCTATTCAGTTGTAAACATCTTTTGTTTTTTCATTATATCATATTCATACTGTCAGATTAATTTCCATTTTATTTCACACACACACACACACACACACACCACACACACACACACATATATATATATATATATATATAATAAAATAAATAATAAAGGTTTTACATATCTATTTATTAGGTGACAAAGGAACATTCACGACCATATTGGTTTCATGCGATGCAATCATCAGGTGAAGATGTTTCAAATCCATTTGTAACATCTTCACCTGATGATTGCCTCGCATGAAACCAATATGGTCGTTAATGTTCCTTTGTCACCTAATAAATAGATATGTAAAACCTTTATATATTTATTCTATTATATTATATAACAGCTCTATTTTATATTGAGCACTCTACCAATAATACTGCCTTTGGTTCACCGTTCCAGCAAAAGCTGAAACAGTGACCATCTCACACTACAGTGTATATATATATATATATATATATAATATATATATATATATATATGTGTGTGTGTTGACGTATAAATGAAATTGAAATGTTGAATGGATAGAAATTATTTATCCAAACAACATTTTCTTGCCATTTATCTTTTAACATAATTGTCGGATTCACTTACATTTTTTTCAACATATATATTCTGTACATATACCTGTCTAGTTCTGCATATATATATTACATCAAACAAAAAGCAGCGAATCTACATATATATATATATATATATATATATATATATATATATATATATATATATTAAAGAAATGGATACAATAGAAACCTACTCGGGTTTCACCATTAGGATCTTCACGTTAGATCCACTGAATTAATCGAGGTACCGATTAATTGCAGCCGATTACACGTGTGTTCATTGAATAAGATGTTAGAGGGGGGAGAACAGACTGGGTGAAATAGAGTACCTAGCCTGTTAAGTTAAAGTGAAATGTATTTGTCTAATTCATTTCCTTTTTGACCCAATCTTTCCGTACTTATTTTTCCTTACTGTGGAGAGTTCTAGATATTGATTGATTCTTGTTTAATTATTAAATTATATCACTTAATTAGTAAAAATTTAAACAAATGTGTGTTTCTTAGTTAGAAACACATTAATGTATCTGCGAGATTTCAAATCAGAATGACATCTCTTTTTGGAGTTATAAGTCGTCCCGTACATACCAGAAATATTCTTTTTATATATATAGATGATAGCTGTTCGTTAATTGATATATTGTTATAAAACAATGTCTTTTCGGAGTTATAAGTCGACACGTACATACCAGAAATATTCTTTTTATATATATAGATGATAGCTGTTCATTAATTGATATATTGTTATAAAACAATATCTTTTCGGAGTTATAACTCGACACGTACATACCAGAAATATTCTTTATATATATATAGATGATAGCTGTTCGTTAATTGATATATTGTTATAAAACAATGTCTTTTCGGAGTTATAAGTCGACACGTACATACCAGAAATATCATTTTATATATATAGATGATAGCTGTTCGTTAATTGATATATTGTTAAAAAAAACCCAGACATATGTGCCTTTTTATTTGTTTACGAAAAAGAGAACCAAATTTTGAATCAAATGAACAGAGTAATCTTCAAGGTTTTTAGCGCTTTCGGTTGTCTCCATTCATTTTCGGGAAGAGTAGTCTGTGTTTGTGGAATTTAGAATAGCCCAAAAAATGTCAATACGAATTCTCAAGCCCCTTTGTCACTTCCACTCCAAACAAGCATTGAATTCCTATATCGGTCAAAGCACTAATAATCTATCTAGACGTCTCACTTGTCACTTAGCAGACCAAAATGCACTCAGATATCATCTAAAAAAAAAGACACACAATTACAAATTCTAATACACCGAATTCTTTTCAAAAACACCCGGATATTAACCCGCCCCAAAAAAACAACAACAGTAAACAGACTCGAAATCCCGAGGATTTAACTATAAAAAAAAACAATAAAAATAAAAAAAAATTCAAGCAGATCTTCCTCGGACATGGACAGCAGGGTAGGTCGATTTTTCATTTTATTTTTAAATATCAAATTCTTGACCTATGCCAAAGGTGTGTGTTAGTGTACTGAATACTGATACGAATTTCTTGATGTTTGGAGTCTGGATACAAACTTGGAGCGATGGGGGACATCTTACCTTGTGTCCTTTATAGCTTTCAGTAATAACACAAAGCCACTTCTATTTCTCGTGAAAGAGAGAGAGAGATAGAGAGATAGATAGAGAGAGAGAGAGATAGAGAGATAGATAGAGAGAGAGAGAGAGAGAGAGAGAGAGAGAGAGAGAGAGAGAGAGAGAGAGAGAGAATGAAAGAGCCAGTAGGTTAGCATGGAACATTTTTAAAGGTTAATCAGCATATGCCCACATGATATTTTTTCTTCTGGTCGAGAAGTGTCATGTGGTGAAGTGGGAAAGAGGAAGAGTGAGAGGTGAGAATGTTCGGGGAGTTTGGAACTATGCATTGACAGAGGGAGACGTGGGCTCTTGCTCTTGGGGGGGGAAACAAAAATCTCCCGATAAAAAGAAGTGGCCTTGTGTTATTGTAGCAAGATGGGGATTATCCTGAGCGAGAACTACTATTAGAAAAGAGAGGAAGAAGAAATAAGAGGGAGTAAAGTTTTTTTTTTTTTAAAGTGATGAACATAAAAATGCCTGTCGTGAATTTGACCGGGGCGTGACCCCCCGAATGGAGAATTGCATGTCAACCGGAAGTTTCGGGTGTTGACTGGAACGGGAAGTCACGTGGTGACGTGTGAACGACGAAGAAAAATACCGGTCTCTTTTTTTTTTTTTTTGCTTTCAGACGCGTAGGGTACGGACCGGACCTTTGGTCCCAGTGTGAGATCACCGCAATTTAACAGTGTCCTCTCTCTCTCTCTCTCTTCTCTCTCTTTTCTCTCGGCTTTTTCTCCTCTCCGACACAACCCACGAGACGAGCCTAGCCTGGAAATAAAAGCTAAGCAGCCTGTGACGATATATTTCTCGCGTTGTACTTTTTCATCGACATGATGACCGCCACGTGCCGTGAATTTTGGAGGCACGTTGACAAGACCCGCTATACAACGTATATCGATATTAGAACGTTACGTATATCAGTATACTCCATAATATATACATATATAATATATACATCTATATATATATATATATATCTGTTACATATATATTTATATACTCCATAATATATACATGTATAATATATACATATATTCGTATGGATAACGGATGTATTTCCCATTGAGGTCGGATGTCGAGGGTTTATTGCCAACTCAACCTTGGCATTTTTGTCTAAACTTGGACTTTCTCTACCAGACAAGAGGAAATACTTGAAAAAGATTCAGGAGAAAGCTCTAACCGCATCAGCGTGGATATGACAGTCCTATATTGTGACATCAAACCGACAAAGTCTGGTGGTATCGTGAGATACTGCTGGGGTGCTCTGGGTTAGTGGTAATGATGCTTCGGCCCCGAAACCATGCCTGAACCCAGAGTCATCATCTGATGAAGGCTTTGTTGGTTGCAATGCTACTGTGTAAATAGCAGTCATTGTATGAAGATTATTGTTTTGGTACAGTGAATATATGGATATACACCACGTTATATTATTACTGAAAGCTATAAACGACACAAGGCCAGATGTCCCCCAGCACCCCAATTATGTTTCCAAACTCCAAACATCATGAAATTGCCAGTCAACTTAACATCAGCACAGCAACCGAATTCGAGCCTCTCTACGTAGCACATAAAAAAACGAGATAGGTATAAAAACTATGATTTTTACTATCAACACATCATCACTGCATTGATGTCACGTGTCAGTTTAAGATATGGTGGCATTAACATTTGTAAATACGGTTAAAACTCACTGTCGATTAGGGCAGGTCAATTTTGGACTTTTAAAAAATATCAAATTGTCCATCTATGCGAACGTTTTGCGTTAATATGCTGAATACTGATACCAAAAATTAGATCTTTTACTTCTACAATTGTTTGAGGAAATAGCATAAAAAATTGTTTTCTAAAATTCAGAAAAAATCCATGTTTTTCCAACATTTGGCCCAGAAAGTGGTTAGAAAATTTACACATTGTCAATTTGAATTCTAATTATAATATCTAATTCGTTTCCTTTTAATAAAATAAAATAACATTTTCTGATTTAAGTTTTGAAAACGGGAAATTTTCTAACCAATTTCTAGGCCAAACGTTGGAAAAACAAGGATTTTTAGTGCGTTTTGATAGACAATTTTTGATGTTATTTCCTCAAACAATGGAACAAGTAAAGGATGTGAATTTTGGTATCAGTTTGAGGAAATAGCATCAACGATCGTCTACTAAAATGCACTAAAATCCTCGTTTTCGTAAAATTTAGCCTTTAGAAAACGAGGATTTTTAGTAGATGATCTTTGATGCTATTTCCTCAAACAATGGTGCAAGTAAAAGATCTAATTTTTGGTATCAGTATTCAGTATACAAACGCACAACTTTCGCATAGATGGACAATTTGATATTTTTAAAAAGTGAAAAATCGACCTACTCTACTGTACAGTTCCTCTACGTGGCGACTGTTAAAGTAATGGGAGACTTATTTGGAGATGCATTAGCGTTAGAATGCACCGACTGCACCTCTGCAGTAGGGTAAGACTCCCCCAATGAGGCCACCTATTGGCTGTTGGTGGCGACCCGTGATGCTTGAGGATAGAACCCAGGTAGATGAGCAGTTCATGACTTGCATTCCTCCACTTAGGCTAAACGGGCGGTCGGAGAGGCCCCCTCAGATCAATCGGCTAGTCACGTCAAGCCCTGGGACCTATATGATTTTCCCAACCCTATTGCCCTTATGGCAATCCCCAACCCTTTTTATCATATGGGTGCTAGAAGGCAGTGGCTGCGGGCCTATATGTCCTTGGGAAAGGTATGAATCCTACTCTCCCTACAGCTATGGGTAAATAGTAGGGCAGACTGGGCTCTTTAACCTTGGTTAGGCAACCGGTCTAGGAGAAGGAAAACTCTGAATTCAAACCTGCTGAACTCCGCTTAAGAAATTGACCTTGTGTCGCATCCTGCTCGTGCGGAGGGGTTGGTAAATATATATATATATGTCCTGGGAATGACGTTAAACTCTATCTGATGGTGAGGTTCCAGTTTTGAAGGTTTGGGGAATGTGGAGCAGCCCTTCATCACCATTGCTCCCTGGTCAACCCTGACCCGGGGTGGTAGTACCTGTTAGGGTCCCATCTATGAGTTAAATAGAAAACATGAGTTTATAAACAATTGTATTATCCATTAAAAATGAAATTATTTCAAAACTTTGTCGGCATTAAACATTTTTGTTTTGGTTTGGTTTGTTTTGTTTTACGGCATATCAACCTCAGTGGGTCATTTAATGCCGATAAAGTTTTGAAATAAATCAATTCTTAATGGATAATACAATTTTTTTATAAATACATTTTTCTATTTAACACATAGATGGGACCCTAACAGGTACTACCACTCCGGATCAGAGTGGAACAGGGGGCAATGGTGATGAAGGGGTGCTCCACATTCCCCAAACCTCCAAAACTAGAACCTCACCATCAGATAGAGTTTAACGTCATTCCCAGGACATGTAGACCCACAGCCACCGCCTTCTAGCATCCATATGCTAAAAAGGGGTGTAAACATTTTTGAATACCAAATTACCAATAGAAGTATTCGGCATAAAATAACCCAAGGGGTTGACATGCCGTAAAACCCAACCATCCAAACCAACCATGCATTAGCGCGAAGTGAAAATAAACAAGCAAGTTTTCGAAGGCTGTTTTCGAAACTAATACCAATGCTAATGAACATTTATTTCAGGATCATCGCAGAAACAGTAGTTGGTAGAATTACCCAATAAATCACCAATTATGACCTCATTAGTAAATTCTTATTACTTGAAATTATAAGCTTGATTGATTACTGTCAAATATATACGTAGAGCTCTTCAATAATAATCAATAGAGCTCTTTTAAATTGCTTACTCAAATTTTGGGTGTATATAGCATAATAATATTGTGACGTAAGATGTGACGTAGAGCTATGACGTAGTTTTTGTTACAGACAGAAATACAGAAAATCTCCATTATTAATAGAAGCACTATCTAGTTCTAAGAGTGGAACTGGGAGTAATGGCAAAGAAAACATATTCTACTCTCCCTAGATCTTTAGAACTGGAATCTCCGCATCAGATGCAGTTCAGTATCATAGCAAGGACACGTCTTTTTGGAAGATCTTACCCCTCTGCAGTTGGTGAAGTCGGCGTATTTGTACACAGTTTTATGACTATGGAGGTGCGTGGAGTAACGGTTAGAGTCGTGGGAAATGGAATCGTCGACCCGAGTTCAAATCCTGTATGAGGCTGTTTACATTTCACATAACACTAATACCCTTGGGAAAGGTATGAATCCATCTACTCTCCTTCCAGCTATGGGTAAATAGTAGGACAGACTGGGCTCCTTAACCTTGTCTAGGTAACCAGTCTAAGAGAAGGAAAACTCTGAATCATTTTGAGGTATTTTAGGTGTCCCTTGTCTTATCTGACTTCCTCCTTCGGATTGATCGCTTAGAGCAGGGGTCAACCACCAATGGCTCTTTCATGATCTTTCTTGACTGCCGTGAAAATATTAAATGGGTTATCTATGCATACATAAAGGGCAGTTGTGTGTATGTATGTATGTATGTATGTATGTATGTCTTGAAGGCAATTACAATACACGGATAGCAAATGCATGGTCGGCCACAAATAGATTATCAGTCATATGGAGGTCCGATCTCCCTGACAAGCTAAAGCGACAGTACTTCCAGGCTGTGGTTGTGTCGGTGCTGCTATATGGCTGCACCACCTGGACCCTAACAAAGCGTCTTGAGAATAAGCTAGATGGGAGCTGCACAAGAATGCTGCGTGCAGTTTTGAACAAGTTATGGAAACAGCACCCCACAAGGAAACAGTTGTACGGTCACCTGCCCCCACCCCATCTCACAAACCATCCGAGTGAGATGGACAAGGCATGCAGGACACTGCTGGAGAAGCAAGGATGAACCCATAAGCGACGTTCTCGTGTGGAAGCCCTACACATGGACATGCAAGTGTGGGGCGCCCAGCAAGGACCTACATTGACCAGCTATGCGAGGATGCTGGCTGCACCACAGAGGAGCTTTCAGGTGTAATGAATGATAGGGAAGGTTGGCGAAAGATTGTCATGGATACCCGTGCTGCATGCGCGACATGATGATGATGATATATCTAACTTGTTGTAGCGAAGACATAAAGTCAACGGCCGAAGGTATCTGTCAAACCAAGTGCCCTTAATTTGAAAATCGCACAGGCGAGAAACTGACAGTTACCAAACCCCAATGCCTTTATTTCTTCGCTACCCTGATTTAGATGTATATGTTCTATAACTAATATTGAGTAATCTTTACTTATAATATATTGCGATGAGTAGTATAGTATGTAGACCAGTATTTGAATGCATTTCGTTTCAAGTGTTTTTTGTTTTCAAAATGTTTTGTGCAATTAAATGCCACAATTACAACTACTAGACATTTCAGATCCCGTAGGTTCCAGTCTGATGTTGATTATCAGTGTGGGGTTCGACTTGGTCTGACTTTTCTGAAAACACCGTCAAAATGTGTATATATTTTCCGGGTTAGCTCAGTGGGTAGCGCGTTCGGCTAGAAACCCCAAGGTTCCTAGTTCGATACCGGTCCCCCCCCCAACTCAGCGTATGAGTAGCACAGGGATCTGTGCGGTAAAGTAAGGAGCTGATGGTAGGTGTGGCGCTCCACCTCAGATGCTAAAACAATCTCCTTGGTCTAGCGCTAGTGAAAAGGAGATAGACTCCCTCGCTGACTGGCTGATACCGACTTTAGGCCGCCCCGTCGACTTTACTTACTTTACTTTATACATACATATATATATATATATATATATATATATATATATATATATATATATATATATATATATATAATTTATATATATATATATATATATATATATATATATATAATATATATATATATATATATATATATATATACTGATATAATTTATATATATATATTATATATATATATATATTTCTGATATAATTTTATATATATATATATATATATATATATATATATATATATATATTATATATATTTCTGATAAATTTATATATATATATATATATATATATATATATATTTTCTGATATAATTTATATATTATATATATATATATATATATATAATTTATATATATATATATATATATATATATATATATATATAAATATATATATAAATATATTTTCTGGAAAATATATTATTTTAAATAATATATTATTACTAATACAAGTAATTAAATATTTTATTAATTACTAGATACCAAAAATTTATAATTTACTGGAAAAAAGTATATATTTTTCTGGAAAAAATAATATATATTTTCGGTAGAATATATCTGTCTCTGTATATATATCTATATATCTATCTATCTATACATATATATATATATATTTGTGTGTGTGTGTTGTAGTGGGGTCCATGTATACGTCTTAGTTGATATATATATATATATATAATATATATATATATATATATATATATATTGTTTGGGATATATTATTAAGCATTGGGTGTGAAATATAAGAAAATCAGTTTTTGAATGTTAAGTTTCGTTTTATTTCGTTATATTTCGGGGATGTTTATTCCCCTTATTCAGAACCAATATTCGTTCTGAAGATGGGGAATAAACATCCCCGAAATACAACGAAATCTAACGAAATCAAACGAAACTTAACGACATAGGTACCAATCATAGCTAGAGCCCTTGGAAATCTTTCCCAGGATTGAAATAGTCTAGACTCTAGACCTTAGTTCTATTGAGATCAGCCAGAATACTGAGGGGAGTCCTGGAAATTGCGTAGATTGGCTATCACCCGAGCTTCAATGAATCCAAATAGTTACTCCGTGTATGAAAACTAGCATCGAATGTAATAGATGTCAACGCCCCAGAAATAATAATAAACAAAATATAATTTTTTACACTATTTAGGGACGGTCCTGCCGTCAGCACGGATATCCCCAACTCTTTCTCCAAACATCCCTATCAGTCGTCGCGCTTCAGAGATCCTCAACGCAGCATCTAGAATCCGCACTGAGCTGATAGATATAAGTTTTTGCTGGTAGGTCATCACTGATGTGTCCATGTGTAGGTGTCCTCAGTAGAACTAGTTTCTCTAGCAGTGTCAACGATGTCTTTTTCATCGTACTCGGATAATTTGTGTGATAAGGGGCAAGTAGTTATACAAAAGGGTAGGTCGATTTTTCACTTTTTTATAATATCAAATTGTCCATCTATGCGAAAGTTGTGTGTTAGTATACTGAATACGGATACCAAAAATTAAATATTTTATTTCCACCATTGTTTGAGGAAATACCATCAAAGATCATCTACTAAATATCCTTGTTTTCTAAAAGCTCAATTTTGCGTAAACGAGGATTTTTAGTGCATTTTAGTAGACGATCTTTCATGCTATTTCCTCAAACAATGGCGCTAGTAAAAGATCTAATTTTTGGTACCAGTATTCAGTATACTAACAATTTGATAGATATTTATTTCTAGAAACTAAAAGTATAAAATTTTAAACTTAACATCAGGGTTTTCATATTTTAAATGAATTTTATATATTAATTATTCATAGTAAAAATACTAAATTAAAGTTTTGAAATAAAATAACTGATGCGTTATAAAATGCATTAATTGATAAATCAATACTGAAAATTTCATTAGAATCGGATAATTACCTGATTTTTGGTATTTTTTTTTTTCAATCGCATAGAAGGACAATTTGTTTTTTTTTTAAAGTAAAAAAATCGACCAAACCTACAATAGACCTACTTTTGTGTATGTAGTGTGGTGGTGGTGGGGGGGTCCCAAGATTTTTTTTCAAGACGGCACGCAGCATCCTTGCATAGCTATGGAACTGTCTTTGTGTTGGTATGATATGATCTAAACTGGAGTTTTTAAAAGAGTTCTTGCTTAAGTGAGAGAGAGACCTGTTTAGGAGTTACTCATGCATAGGCCATTACGGCACCACAAAGACTTTTAGATTTATTAAACCCGGATGTAAGGGATTGTGGAAGAAGTCTGACAAAGATTAAAAGTCCATTCGTCTGGTGGCTGCTTGCAGTTTGAATATCACTCATGAAAAATGTTAACCCCCAAACAATTCTATAAATAATAAAAAAAACAGCATTTTTCTTCCAAGTATGAAAAACGAAAAACGAAATTTGTCACGGGAATTCTTAATTAAGAGGGTTGCAACTAGAAAAACTGACTTTTGCTGCTAAAATCTATTCCAGAATTTCGCATAAAACAAAACGCCAACCGAAGCTCATCGTGTTTTTATTTATCCAAACAAGTGTGCAAAACATATTCATATATTATTCCTATTCATTATATATGAATAAAAACCGTTGTTATTGTTGATTTTTATTAGAGTTGCCAGCTAACCCGGCAGTTTATATTTACTAATTTCTCAACCTGTCACAAAGACACTCCGACCGAGTTACATCGATCCCAGTTCTACAGAGGGTATTGAAGGAGGCTCATCTGGTAGTCACGGAAATAATTCATACCGTGACCAGCATACTATCCCCGCGAACCCAGGATCTTATCACATACAGTACCGCGGCAGCCCAGTATTATTATATTTAGTACAGTGTCCCTGAGAGGTTACCACGGCATATCAGTATGCTATTACATTTGGTCCCGTGTCCGGATTCCCTCCAAAATTAGGCCCGTGCAGTGCTTGTCATATTTGGTACCGTGACCCCAGGATCGTACGGTCATATTTGGTATCACGACACAGGATCTTATTATACAAGCCTACAAGCACAAAGATTGTTTTATTTACAGTGAAACATATCCCACTCAAAACGGACGTTATTAGGTATTATCTGTTGCCTTACCTCACGTGTGCACCTAAACGTGAGCAGACACAGGGTTAATGTTTTTAAGCAAAGTTTAACGGGTTCGAAATCAGTGTTTTCCTTCTCTTAAACCGATTGACATCATCATCATGATCATCATCCCCACCACCACCACCACCATGATCATCATCATCATCATCTCCATCATCATCATCATCATCATCATCATCTCCACCACCACCACCATCATCATCATCATCATCATCATCAGCAGCAGCAGCAGCAGCAGCAGCAACAGCAGCAACAGCGTGGCCTGCCGGCAGCACGGATATCCAGAACTCTTTTTCTCCAACCGTCTCTATCAGTCGTCACCCTTAAGAGGTCCTCAACGCAGCATCTAGAATCCGCACCGAGCTGATGGATGTAGGTTTTTTGCTGCTATGCCTACACTTGTGTGTCCATGTGTAGGTGTCCTCAGTAGAACTTGTTTCTCCAGCAGTGTCCAGAATGTCTTTTTCATCTTACTCGGATAATTTGTGTGATAAGGGGCAAGTAGTTATACATTAGGGTAAGTCGATCTTTTACTGATTTAAAATATGAAGTTGTCCATCGATGCGAAAGTTGTGATGTTAATATATTGAATACTGATACCAAAACTTAGATCTTTTACTTGCACCATTGTTTGAGGAAATAGCATCAAAGATCGTCTACTTAAATGCACTAAAAATCCTCGTTTTCTAAGGGCTCAATGTTGCGAAAACGAAGATTTTTTAGTTCATTTTAGTAGACGATCTTTGATGCTAACGTGAATATATATATTTTTTTTTGTGTGTGTGTGGGGGGGGGGAGAATATGAGCATAATTGAAGTCATACCAAATTTGAAAATTAATTAGTTGATAATTAATGAATTAGTTATGACTTCAATTAAGCACATATTCTCCCCAAAATTGTCGGCATAGCCATATCAAACAAACTGTTTGCGTACTTTCATATATATATATATATATATATATATATATATATATATATGATCTGTGTAATTCTTAGTCGAGAAACTGACAGTTACTCAGCTCCGTTGTATTTATACTATATATATATATATATATATATATATATATATATATATATATATATGGAATGTTAATCGCACACACAGAAAAAAGAATCAGATGGTCCTGTTAGTAAACAAAAAAAAATATGCTTAGAGTCGAGCCAGACCTGGAATAATAATCAAAAACTGAACACACGCACACACACACACACACACACACACACACACACACACACACACACGATGGTGCAAGCAAAGGATCTCATTTTTGGTATCAGTATTCAGTATACTAACACACAACTTTCGCATAGATGGACAATTTGATATTTTTAAAAAGTCAAAAATCCACCTACCCTACTATACATCTACTTTTGTGTAGGGAGGGGGGTCTGACAATTTTTTTTTAAAGACAGCACGCAGCATCCTTGCATAGCTCCCATCTAGCTTTTTTTCTAATCCCTTCGTTAGAGTCCAAGAGGTGCAGCCGTATAGTGGCATTGATACGGCTACAGCTTGGCAGAATTTTTGCTTTATCAGTGAAATCAGATTTCCATATATACCAATCCCTCTCAAAAGCAGGGTACGGCACAAGGTTCATTTTTTAAGTAAAGTTTAACAGGTTTGAATTCAGTGTTTTCCTTCTCCTAGATTAGTTGTCATACCATAAAGCGCTCTTTATATAAAAGTAAGTAAAGTCGTCGGGGCGGCCTAAAGTCGGTATCAGCCTATCAGCGAGGGAGTCTATCCCCTTTTCAATAGCGCTAGACCAAGGAGATTGTTTTTGGCGTCTGAGGTGGAGCGCCACACCTACCATCAGCTCCTTACTTTACCGCACAGATCCCTGTGCTACTCATACGCTGAGTTGGCGAGGATCGGTATCGAACTAGGAACCTTGTGGTTTCTAGCCGAACGCTCTACCGACTGAGAACATAATAAAATAGAATATATTGAATTCTGTACAGTAATATATTTTAATGGTTATTTTTCTATAAATTATTTTTTTCTTTGGCGTAATGAATTTGAAAACAAATGTTTTGAGTAAACTTGTTAACATCGGCATATCTGAACCTTGCTCGTACCTCAAATTTTAGCTCGCAACACAAAGCAATAAATCAGATTGTAAAACTCGTAAATTAGGGTACTCGTTAGTCAAGTCTCCACCGTATATAATATTATTTTTTTTTGTTGTATCACGTTCTGGTTCTTTCTAAAGATGATGAAGTTGACACTTTTTCTTAACTTTACAAAGTGGAGAGTTCTAATGTATTCATAATATGCACGAGTATGTACTTCTCTCAAAATTGTCTTTTTGCAATTTCAACTTCATCGTTCTCCTCTTCATCAATCTGATTATATCTCTCTCCCCCCTCTCTCTCTCTCTCTCTCAATCTGTCTGTCTGTCTGTCTGTTTCTGTCTCTGTCTCTCTCTCTCTCTCTCACTCTCTCCCGCTTTATTTTTCTTTACCTCTCTATCATTACTTTCTTTTTCTCATCACCACATTAATTCGTTCATCTCTTGTTTGTGTCGCCTCTTCTTTCTCAATCTGATTCTATCTATCTCTCCCTATCCCTCTCTCTCTCTCTCTCTCTTCTCTCTCTCTCTCTCTGGCTTCTTTATTTTTCTTTACCTCTCTATCACTCCCTTCTTTTCTCATCTCAATACGTTCATCTCTCGGTTGTTCGCCTCTTCTTCATCAATCTGATTCTATATCTCTCTTTTTCTTCTCCTCCTCTCTCCCCTTCTCTCTCTCTCTCTCTCTCTCTCTCTCTCACTTCTTTATTTTTCTTTACCACTCTATCATTCCTTTCTTTTTCTCATCCATCACCACCACATTAATTCGTTCATTTCTCGGTTGTTCGCCTCTTCTTCATCAATCTGATTCTACCTCTCTCTCTCTCTCTCTTTCCCTTCCTCATCCAACCCTCCCCCTCTCTCTCTTCTTTTTCTTCTTTTTTAATTTTCTTTACCACTCTTTCATTTCTTTATTTTTTCTCATCCCTCACAATCACATTAATTCGTTCATGTCTCGGTTGTTCGCCTGTTCTTCATCAATCTGATTCTCTCTCTCTCTCTCTCTTTCCCCTCCTCATCCAACCCCCCTTCTCTCTCTCTCTCCCTTTATTTTTCTTTCCCTCACTATCATTCCTTTATTTTTCTTATCCCTCACCACCACATTAATTCGTTCATTTCTCGGTTGTTCGCCTCTTCTTCATCAATCTGATTCTACCCCCCTCTCTCTCTCTCTCTCTCTCTTTCTCTTTATTTTTCTTTCCCTCACTATAATTCCTTTCTTTTTCTCATCCCTCACCACCACATTAATTCGTTCATTTCTCGGTTGTTCGTCTCTTCTTCATCAATCTGATTCTATTTCTCTCTCTCTCTCTCTCTCTCTCTCTCTCTCTCTCTCTCTCTCTCTCTTTCCCCTCCTCATCCAACCCCCTCTCTCTCTCTATCTATCTCTCTCTCTCTTCTTTTTCTTCTCCTTTAATTTTCTTTACCACTCTATCATTCGTTTCTTTCTCATCCCTCACCACCAGATTAATTCGTTCATTTCTCGGTTGTTCGCCTCTTCTTCATCAATCTGATTCTATCTCTCTCTCTCTCTCTCTCTCTCTCTCTTTTTTCCCTCCTCATCCAACCCCCCTCTCTCTCTCTTCTTTTTCTTCTTCTTTATTTTTCTTGACTACTCTATCATTCCTTTCTTTTCTTATCCCTCACCACCACATTAATTCGTTTGTTCGCACTTCCAATCCCCACACCCACCAGCACTACCACCAGCACCACCATCGGCACCACCGGCACCACCAAGCCCCTCATCTGGTCGCCGTAACCCGACACTGTTTTCAATTTTCGTTGATAGCGTTTCGCCGATCGACTGCACTGGCTGAATTATGAGTTCTGCCCAGAAAAACGTGCCCGGGCCGTCTCCGGTTCCATATGATGAATCGCAAAGTACTAAATCGTCCTCACAGGAGATGAGGGGGTCGCCGTCTACTCTACCTACTTAGGCCGTGAATGAATGGATCATAGCGGACGGGGGTTACTCGACTGGCGACGAATACGTCTGTATGTTGGTGCTTTGACGCAAAAAAAGAACAAAAAAACAAAAAAAAAACAAAAGAAACAACAAAAAAGCACACCGATTACACCCAACTACTATGCACCCCCCTCCCCTCCACTCCCCTCCACCCCTCTGCTACGGTGACACGCTGAAAGCGTTTTTATGGGAAAAGGTCTTCACTGTGCTTCAGTTGGTATGCATAGCACTAATTCTCTGAATCTTGCAGAGATTCTTCTCATTTAACGGCTGTTCCTTAGTTTTTAATTTCGTCGAGCCCCGACTCTATAGCACACTGGGTCCTCTTTTCTCGTCAGGTTACAGACAGAAATCGTCTAACAGGAGCCTCAGAGCGATTGAAAAGAGAAATTCAATTTCTTAGGCCAGAGATCTGCAAAATACTTGTAATCCAACACATTTTCGTGTAGCCTATCTATTATATATCTATATAGATTGGGAAACTCACGTGGTGTAATGGTTAGCAAGCTAGATTCGTAGACCAATAGTAGTGAGTTCGATTCTCATTGGGCGCCCCGTACTTCTGGCCTTGTGCCACATCAAAACTAAGCTTAGTAAATAATATGGGGCACATCACGTGGTGTAATGGTTAGCACGTTAGATTCGCAGACCAATAATAGTGAGTTCGATTCTCATTAGGCGCCCCATACTTTTGGCCTTGTGCCACATCTAAGCTAAGCTTAGTAAATAACTTAGGGAACCTAACGTGGTGTAATGGTTAGCAAGTTAGATTCGCAGACCAATAGTAGTGCGTTCGATCCACGTTGGGCGCCCCATTCTTTTGGCCTTGTGCCACATCTAAACTAAGCTTAGTAAATAACATAGGGCACATAACGTTGTGTAATAGTTAGCAATCTAGATTCGCAGACCAATAGTAGTGAGTTCGATCCTCGTTGGGCGCCCCGTACTTCTGGCCTTGTGCCACATCTAAACTAAGCTTAGTAACTATAACATAGGGCACCTCACGTGGTGTAATAGTTTGCAATCTAGATTCGCAGACCATTAGAAGTGAGTTCGATTCTCATTGGGCGCCCCATACCTTTGGCCT
>CM042156.1:100225577-100230577 GCA_023376005.1 Doryteuthis pealeii
CCTATTCCTCAGTTTGCTAAGTGACCGGTCGCCCCACACGTAGTTCATTCTTTACTTTCTCTCTTCCATCCAAATCTGCCCATCACAATGTATTTAGCAATTTTTCTGCACGCGTAGGATGTAACATGGACCATTTTTATGCAGACATTAACAGGTTTGAATTAAGAGTTTTCCTTCTCCTTGAGTGGTTGCCTAATTGAGGTTAATGAACAAAGACCAACCTACTATTTCCCGATAGTTGTATTCGTATAGTTCCTATTTTAAAGTCCTATCGTTGTATAACGTATATTGTTTTACGAAGGAGACACTTCTATAGTAAGTTTATCATAGGGTAGCGTTTCTTGTGAAATTCCAATTCTGAAGCTTTTTGGAGTGTGGAGTACACCGTCATACAATTTACACCCAAGTTCCAATTCTGAAGCTTTTTGGAGTGTGGATTACACCGTCATACAATTTACACACAAGTTCCAATTCTGAAGCTTTTTGGAGTGTGGAGTACACCGTCATACAATTTACACCCAAGTTCCAATTCTGAAGCTTTTTGGAGTGTGGAGTACACCGTCATACAATTTACACCCAAGTTTCAATTCTGAAGCTTTTTGGAGTGTGGAGTACACCGTCCTACAATTTACACCCAAGTTCCAATTCTGAATCTTTTTTGAGTGTGGAGTACACCGTCATACAATTTACACCCAAGTTCCAATTCTGAAGCTTTTTGGAGTGTGAAGTACACCGTCATACAATTTACACCCAAGTTCCAATTCTGAAGCTTTTTGGAGTGGAGTACAATGTCATACAATGTACACCCCAGTTCCAATTCCAAAGATTTTTGGAGTGTGGAGTACACCGTCATACAATTTACACCCAAGTTCTAATTCTGAAGGTTTTTGGAGTATGGAGTACACCGTCATACAATTTACACCCAAGTTCCAATTCTGAAGCTTTTTGGAGTGTGGACTACACTGTCATACAATTTACACCCAAGTTCCAATTCCGAAGCTTTTTGGAGTGTGGAGTACACCGTCATACAATTTACACCCACGTTCCAATTCTGAAGCTTTTTGGAGTGGAGTACAATGTCATACAATGTACACCCCAGTTCCAATTCCGAAGCTTTTTGGAGTGTGGAGTACACCGTCATACAATTTACACCCAAGTTCCAATTCTGAAGCTTTTTGGAGTGTGAAGTACACCGTCATACAATTTACACCCAAGTTCCAATTCTGAAGCTTTTTGGAGTGTGGAGTACACCGTCATACAATTTACTCCCAGGTTCACTCTGATCTGGAATGGGCTGACTTCTGATTTAAGTCGGAAAATTAAAACGGAAAGTTTTTTGCTGGTACCCAATGACAGTTTAACTGCAGTCTATGAATTAACATTTTGTGAATTATGTTACAGTTTTAGGGGATTAAGGTTGTTTTCAATTACGTATTGCTTAAAAAAAAACCACGAAAAACCCAAATTACAATACATTTAATGTTGGAAAATATTTTTTAAAACTAAATTTAATTGAAATTATACATTGCAATACTAACACAAACAACTGTCTCAATAATTGTTTCAATAATTAATTTCAATGGTTAATTAAATGTATAGTAATTTGAGGTTTTTGTTGTTTATTTTCTTTTAAGCAATACGTAATTAAAAACAACCATAATCCCCTGAAACCGTAACCCAAGTCGCAAAATCTTAATTCATAGACTGTAGTTAAACTATCATTGGGTACCACCAAAAAACTTCTCGTTTTAATTTTCTGACCTAAATAAAAAGTCAGCCTTGGAGTGGTAGTACCTGTTAGGGTCCTATCTATGCGTTAAATAAAAAAATAATGTGTTAAAGGAATGTGTTAAAAATTGAGTCTAAATTTTTTTTTAAACCCATCAAGCACAAATAGAAAAGACGTATTCAGCATAAAATAACCCGACTAGGGTTGACATGCCGTAAAATCCATCAAACCAAACCGAACCAGAGAGTGACATTAATATGAATATGAATCTGCTATTATATCTGATGAATTATCCCACTTGTTTGGAAGGAATTTTTTACCCGCTTTTCCGTTTTGTCAAGCCCCACCCCCCATAATGTATATTTACGAACAATAAATCCTCTGTCTCTGTTCAAAGGTTGTTTTTTTTTGTTTTTGTTGCTTTCTATTTCTTTTTGAATCGGTGTGTCTATACAAGAAACAAGATGTTCCTTAATGTAAGTTATTTTCTACGGTAAATGCGGCGCATAAGGCAAGTAATGTTGGTAACAATGGGCGTCGTTGACATTCTGTAGCCACATTAAATGACTTCAAAAGAAATCACTAAGAGGCCGACAAAGTGAAAGGTAAAAAAAAAGAAGAAAAAGAAGAAAAGAAAAGAAAAGAAATAGAAATGTCTTAGAACAGAAGAAGACGAAAGAAACATTAAAAAATTAAAAGGAAAATGACAACTTTTATTCTTTCTTTCAAAAAAAAAAAAAAGCCATAGCAGGTATTAATGTTTTCTTTCAAATTCATTTGCTTTAGCTTATTATTTCCTTTCGTAGTACAGATACTACTCCCCTTCCTTCTCCTCTAAATCATCATCATTATCATCTCATCATCAGCAGCAGTAGCTATTTTGGCTCCATTTGCTGGACACAAGACAGTTCCCAATATGATAGCAATTATTAAAATAAGCATGGAAAAAGAGAAAGAAAAAGAAAGTGGACGGTCCAAGTTCGAAGAACGAAAGTTAACGGTTGTTTGTTTGGTTGGTTGGTTGGTTGGTTGGCTGGTTGGTCTGGTCTTCTGGCCAGGATTAGGTGATCTGTCTGTATCTCAAGATCCCAGAGAATTTTATGCATCTCATTCTCTGGTTTCTGATATATTTTTCACTTCTTGAAGGGAAGTAGGAATCTAGAAACAGAGGATCAAAGAGAAAGAAAAACCATTGTCACTTTTCCCTAAAATTTGACAAGAGTAATACAAGGCAAATATTCAATTATCATATGACTATTTGAAAGTTTTTCACACCAGCTGGTGATCTTTCACTGGAGACTGAGTGACAACAAGTCTCCTCAGATCTCCATGACTCTTCTGAGTATTCTACCCAAGCTTAACAATGCTGTTGTCTGGATGGTTTTTTTTATTCATTCAGTTTTTTTTACCAAATATTTGAGGGCCATTCCAAGGACATCAAGTGCAATTGGCATCACCTTCATTCTTTTGTTCCACAGTTTTTTGGTCTTTTTCAGTTCCCTGACAAAGTCCAATTATTTGTTTATTGTTTAATTTTCATTGATCTGGGACGGCAAAATCCAATGAGTTGACAAGTTCTCTTCTACTTAATAAACACTAACTTTGGATCACTAAGTTGGCCTGAGTCTATTCTGGTAGTGACCAGATTTGGATTCAGAGCTTTCCTTCTCCTGGACTGGTTGCCTAACCAAGGTTAAAGAGCCTAGCTACCTTACTATTTACCCATAGATAGAGGGAGAATAGTTGTATTCATACCTTTCTCAAGGGTATTAGCGCTAAGTGAACTGTGGCTTCGTCCCGGAATTGAACTCGGGTCGACGAGTCTATTTCCTGCGACTCGAGCCAGTACACCACCGCGCTTCCAAAGAACATTTGCTTTATTCATTCTTATTTTTCTAACATTTTAAACTCACTTTTTTAGTCGACTCAACCCACAAATGAGATGCTACCAAGTGCTAACACTCCGGGTTAGGGTGGACCTGGGAGTAATAGTGATGAATCCACATTCCCCAAAGTTCCAGAATTGGGACTCCTGCACTATATGCAGTTTAATTTCATACCCAGGATAATAAGACCCTCAGCCATTGATTTCTAGCACATATATGATAAAAAAGTGGAAGCGTGTGGTGTAATGGTTAAAGTCATGGGAAATGGACTCGTTGCCCCGAGTTCAAATCCTGGATCTGGTAATTGCATTTCACTTAGCGTTAATGCCCTTGGAAAAGGTATGAATCCTACTCTCCCTCCAGCTATGGACAAATAGTAGGGCAGACTGGGCTTTTAACCTTGGTTAGGCAACCGATCTAGGAGAAGGAAAACTCTGAATTCAAACCTGTTGAACTCCGCTTAATAAATTGACCTTGTGTTACAACCTGCTCTTGCGGAGGGGTTGGTAAATATATATATATGATCAAAAAGTTTAGGGGGGTCCATAAGTGTCAGGACAATCATATAGCTGCTAGGGTTTAAATTGAACAGCCATTTTATCGGAGGGGGGTAGCTTCTCTAACTAAGTGCCAAAGTAAGTTTTGCATGTCATGGACTGTTCAGCTGTCAGGATTCCGACATTAAGCATCACGGATCGCCACCCACGGCCATCAGGTGAAACCATTGAGGGGATTTTACTCCCTTGCAGAGTTGCAGTCGGTGTATTATACAGCCCCAGCCGATAGGTTACGGAATCGCGTACATTGCACGTTTATGATTTAATCCCTGCCTTCTTTGACTACTTTAAACCGCTCACAGCTGCTCTACCACCACTGTGATCCTACCGTAAAGTAGTACAAAGACTAATGGTTAGTTATTATAGTAAAGTAAAGTAAAGTCGTCGAGGCGGCCTAAAGTCGGTATCAGCCAATCAGCGAGGGAGTCTATCCCTTTTCAATAGCGCTAGACCACGGAGATTGTTTTGGCATCTGAGGTGGAGCGCCACACCTACCATTAGCTCCTTACTTTACCGCACAGATCCCTGTGCTACTTATACGCTGAGTTGGCGAGGACCGGTATCGAACTAGGAACCTCGTGGTTTCTAGTCAAACGCTCTACCGACTGAGCTAACCCGGCCCCCTAACTGACCAGAAAGAGTTATTTCAATAATAATAGGAATTTTATTGAATAATTGTCAGTCAAAGAGGGAAGCCGCTCACAGGGGCTCTCCTACCACTACTATACTACACCCAAAAACTGATGGTTAGTTTATTATGATTGAATAGAAGGACTTAGATTACAATTCTAATAAGACTTTATTTGAATAAGTAAAAGTAAAGTCGTC
>CM042156.1:100233077-100268077 GCA_023376005.1 Doryteuthis pealeii
TCAGTGCGGTAAAATCCGGGGCTCACGGTCGGTGTCACACTCCAACAGAGCAAAAGCAATATCCTTTGTTTAGCGCTAGAGAAAAGGGGAGAGACTCCCTCGCTATCTGGCTGATACCAACAATAGGCCACTCCGCCAACTTTACTTTTATTGGTTTGTTTGTTTCTTTGTTTGTTCAGAAAGGGACAAGTTATTGTGTCCCGATTGCGCATTAGTCACACAAACTGACACACTCCTATATACTCGAAACAAGAACAACAACCACAGTGTGAAACATGCCAAATACCTTTGACTGTTAAACACTTATTCATCAAATGCAGTTTTTTGCTCACATCAGAAACCTTTATTTTAATGCAAACAATATGAAAGATCCATTTGAAAAAGTCAACATAAAAGACAGTCTGTCCTTTTTGAAGGAAATAAAATTATAATTATAGACATGAACCTAATCAATACCATAAAACATGGGTAATCCTTAACTATTTCCTCGTAAATTCCTACCATGAAATAAACTGAACCCTCATTTTATGTCCGTGTTTTTGCAATAAATGGCAAGGCAGCAAGCAGTCGTAACTTAATACGAACCTGGTTTGCTGCAAGGACTACTGCAAAATTGCAGGGTATTGAGACACCTCAGAACATCATAGAAACCAAGCAGCCTCAGGACGCAAGGAATGGAATCGCCCAAATGCATGAGTGGATTATTCTGGATTCCCATAAGTACCAGTTGTCTTGACACTGTTTCAGTTGTGCTTGGCCAGTTGCTGTTGTTCAAACCAATAGTAGACTGTCTGACTTCAATGGATACAAAGACGCCAGTATGGGGCATCCAACAAGCTTCTAGTAATTAACATACGAGACTAGTCTGCTAACCATTACACCACGATGGAACACCCTGGTTCTAGTCTTGGTATGACAACCAGTATAGAAGAAAGAAAAACAATGAATTCAAAGGAGTTTTACTCAAAAATTAACCTTGTGTAACATCCTATCCGTGGTGGAAGACATGGGTAGATAGAAACAAACCACAATCCTGCCCCAACGGTGAAATACGGGACACATAGTGAGAATGTCAACGATATTGTTCTGCTAGGTTACCTCTAAGATGATTAAACTAGTCCTCAAACTATCTGATGTAGCGTACGGGCAAGATAGTTTCCAATGTGCTCCGGACCAGCACTATATTTGTGGTATATTATTGCCTAGTACTATATATATATATATATATATATGTATTAGCTAGTATAGAGCGTTTTGAAACCACAAGGTTTTATTCATACCGGTCCTCACAACCATCGTAAGTAGCACAGGATCTGGGCGGTAAAGTAAGGAGCTGATGGTAGGTGCGGCGCACGCATAATAGATGTAAAACAATCTCCTTATCTAGCCCTATTGAAAATAGACTCCTTGCTGATTGGCTGATACCGACTTTAGTGCCGCCTCGTCAACTTTACTTTTACTTTATATATATATATATATATATATATATATATTGGGAGATTATGTGGTTAATTAAAGTCAAACCTAATTTGTTAACTAATTAATTATAATTAAATCAATTAGGCGTGCATATCGGTTTAAATATAAAGCGTAAACAAATCGAGAAAAAGTCGATCTCTGTATGTACATTTCAGCCCATTAGGCCTCATCAGCAGAGCTATAGACAGGGCAGTGCTTTGTGCGTGATTAAATTGTCGGCCTTCGCCATTTCAAACACATTGTTTGTTCACTTCATATATATATATATATATATATATATATATATATATATTAAGTAAATTTTTTAGGGGGGGGGCAGACTGTTCGATGTGTTGCCAATCCACGGCAACTTCAAATATACAGGACACTTTTCAGGTCCAAATCTGGGGTTGGTGGCAAACTGTATGCATTTATTTCTTGTTGTAGTAGATATTAGGTCTTCCGGAAATCCGTTTTTCACATCGCGGCAATTACTTGAGCGCATCGAACAGTCTGTCCACCGTTGTTTTAATTCTGTCAAGTTGCGAATTGTTCTAAAATCTGACACGGTCTTTCCCCCAATCTTAAAGATAGTGTACCCCTCCCCCATGAAAAAAGTTACTTAATCTATAAATTCCAAGGCAAATACGATGTTTGCTACATTGGCGCACTACCCAAATATTGGAGGTCAGAATAAACCAACACATTCCATCATATATATATATATATATATATATATATATAGTGAATGAAAAAATGAGAAAAGTATTTGCATGGAAAAATAATATATAATCCACTCATAACTTCAAGTTAATCCAATCATCAGATCTCACCTGATGATTGGATTACCAAGAAACTTTAAGTTATAAGAAATCATAATATCACCGAAAGGAAGGAAAAACTCACCGTTATTCCATAATAAAGTTATTTAGACCAAAATTGGACCAATTAAATAAATTAATTATGGAATAACGGTGTTGAGTTTATCATTCCTTTCAAACATGAATATTGCTCTTATATAATCTAAAAAATTATTATACATTGAGCTCTCTGAAGTGATTTAGATTCACTGTATTTATACTGGATCATACAATAATAATACAGTATGTCTTAGAAATCACATATAGAATCATCCCTTACTACCAAGTTTTGGATACCTCACATCTACACTATATCTATATCTATATATATATATATATATATATATATATTATATATATATATATGTGTGTGTGTGTGTGTGGTGTGTGTAGTCCTCACAGAGACCGTGTTTCGACGTATCACAGTGTAGCTAGACATTTGTAGGCTACCTCCAGCCGAGATGGAAACGCGATCGATTCATGAGAGAGAGAGAGAGAGAGAGAGAGAGAGAGAGAGAGAGAGAGAGAGAGAGAGAAGAGAGGGGTATTGATTGAGAAGTAATGAGAGAAAGAGAGAGAAATAATAGTGAGAAGTGATGAGAGAGAAGGAGAGTGAGAGAATGGATTAGAGAGAGGGAGACCGAGAGACAAGGGACTAAGAGAGAGAAATAGAGAGAGAGAGAGAGAGAGAGAGAGAGAGAGAGAGAGAGAGAGAGAGAGAGAGAGAGAGAGATCAGAGATTAGAAAGAGATAAGGAAGTGATAAGAGAGAAGTGATTAGATAGATAGATAGATAGATAGATAGAGAGAGAGAGAGAGAGAGAGAGAGAGGAGGGAGATAGATAGATAAGGGATTAGAGCTATAGAGAGAAAGAATTAGAGAGAGAGGGGGAGAGAGAGAGTGGAGATAAGAGATTAGAAAGAGATAAGAAGTAATGAGAGAAGATGAGAGACAGAGAGGAGGCAAATAGTGCTAGAGAAGAGTTTAGAGGATAGATATAGATAGAAAGAATGAGAGAGAGAGAGAGAGAGAGAGAGAGAGAGAGAGAGAGAGAGAGAGAGAGAGATGAAGAAATGTGATGAAAGAGAGAGAAATTATGAGAGATAAACAATGAGAGAAGGGTAGAGAATTGATGAGAGAGGGATAGATAAAGAGAGCGAATGAACGAGAAAGAGAGAGAGAGGGGGAGATGGGGGGAGATAAGAGATTAGAAAGAAGTAATAAGAGAGATAGAGGGAGAGAGAGAGGGGGAAAGGGTGCTAGAGAAGAGATTAGGATAGATATAGAGAGAAAGAATAAGAGAAACAATGAGAAAAAGGTAGAGAATTGATGAGAGAGGGATAGATAAAGAGAGCGAATGAACGAGAAAGAGAGAGAGAGAGAGGGGGGAGAGAGAGAGAGGGGAGATAAGAGATTAGAAAGAGATAAAGAAGTAATAAGAGAGAGATAGAGAGAGAGGGGGAAAGAGTGCTAGAGAAGAGATTAGAGAGATAGATATAGAGAGAAAGAATAAGAGAAAGAATGAGAGAGAGAGAAAGAGAGAGAGAGAGAGGGGGAGAGAGAGATGAAGAGATGTGATGAAAGAGAGAGAAATTATGAGATAAACAATGAGAGAAAGGTAGAGAATTGAGAAGGATATATAAAGAGAGCGAGCCAGAGAGAGAGAGAGAGAGAGAGAGAGAGGGAGAGAGAGAGAGGGGGAGATAAGAGATTAGAAAGAGATAAAGAAGTAATAAGAGAGATAGAGAGAGAGAGGGAAAGAGTGCTAGAGAATAGATTAGAAGGATAGATATAGAGAGAAAGAATATGAGAAAGAATGAGAGAGAGAGAGAGAGAGAGAGAGGGGGAGAGAGAGATGAAGAGATGTGATGAAAGAGAGAGAAATTATGAGAAATAAACAATGAGAGAAAGGTAGAGAATTGATGAGAGAGGGATAGATAAAGAGAGCGAATGAACGAGAAAGAGAGAGAGAGAGAGAGAGAGAGAGAGAGAGAGAGAGAGGGGGGAGGGAAGGAGAGCGAGAGAAGAGAGACAGGGAGAGGTGGGTGGGTGTAAGGAGAAAGAGATGAGCGTAAAATGATGGAGTATAGGGAAAAGAAGTTATACTCAATCGTAGAACTTTGGTTTGTTTCATCTTTTTCGTCGACATTTTTTGTTTGTTTGGTTCTTCTTCTTCCGACTAAACGAAACACACTTAAAGTAAAAGCGTTTTCCTAATCCTCTGCGAGGGTTTTATCTCGTTTTTACCAATTCTTCAATTTCCCCCGATCCAATGCAATCCGCTCGAAACCTGTCTAGCAGAAACGAACACTTTTATGCTGAGTGCTTTTTCCCGTCACATTTAGTTTTTGTTTCACTTTCTTTCTTTCTTTCTTTCTTTCTTTCTTTTCTTTTCTTTTCTTTTCCTGTTACTTTCTTTCTTTCTTTCTTTCTGTCGTTCGTTCTTTCTTTCTTTCTTTGCGTTTTTCTTTTTCTGTTTCTTTCTTTCTTTCTTTTCTTGTTTCTTTTCTTGTTTCTTGTTTCTTTCTTTCCTTGTTTCTTCCTTTCTTTCTTTTCTTTTTTCTTTTCCTGTTTCCTTCTTTCTTTCTTTCTTTTCTTTTTTCTTTTCCTGTTTCTTTCTTTCTTTCTTTTTTTCTGTCGTTCTTTCTTTCTTTCTTTCTTTCTGTCATTCGTTCTTTCTTTCTTTCTTTCTTTCTTTCTGTCGTTTCTTTTTTCTTTCTTTCTTTGCGTTTTTCTTTTCCTGTTACCTTCTTTCTTTCTTTCCTTCTTTCTTTCTTTCTTTCTTTCCTTTCTTTTTTCTTTTCCTGTTTCCTTCTTTCTTTCTTTCTTTCCTTGTTTGTTTGTTTCTTTCTTGCTTTGTTTCTTTTTTTCTTTGTTTCGTTCTTTCTTTCTTTCTTTCTTTCTTTCTTTTGGTTTTTCTTCCCTTTTTTCGTTCTTTGTCTCTTCTTTCTTTCTGTCTTTCTTTCTTTCTGTCTTTTTTCTTCATTTCTTTCTTCATTTCTTTCTTTCTTTCACTCTCTCTTTCTTAATTTCTTTCCTTCTTTCTTTCCTCTGAATGTCTTTATTTACTTTTTTCTTCCTTTTTTTTCTTTCTTTCTTTTTTCTTTTTTCTTAATTTCTTTCTTTCTTTCTTTCTTTCTTTCTGTCTCTCTATCTTACTTCATTTGTCTTTCTCTTTCTCCATTTCTTTATCTCTTTCTTCATTTCTTTCTTTCTTTCTTTCATTTCTTTTTTCTTTCCTTCTTTCTTTTCTCTCTTTTCTTTTCTTTTCTTCTACCTTCAATTTTTATGAGGCGAAAACCTCTTACGAGAAACCGGATGTTATTTTCGGCTGCCTTTACCCAGCAACATTTTTCGGAATCTACGCTCCTGCCTCCGCGGAAGAGTCCGATACTGATGCGACGTTTAGAATATGTCCCAATCTTAGTCTCTCTCTCCCCCTCCCCTTAGTCTCTCTCTTTCACCCGTCTCCCCCCTCTCTCTCTCTCTCTCAGTTCCTCTGTCTCACCCAATGTCTATTCTGTCGGTCTATCTCTGTCTGTCTGTATATTTGTATATCTGCCTACGTCTCTCTTCTCATTCTCTTTCCATTTATTTGTTCCTTGCAGATCAGCATACACTCCATAATATTTCGTATTCCCTCTCTTCCTCTAATTCTCTCTTCACTCAACTTGAGTGCCCGACTCTGATGCGACATTTTGAATACGTCTCAGTCTCTCGCAGTGTCTCTCCCCCTTTTTCTATTTATTACTCTCTCTCTCTCTCTCTCTCTCTCTCTCTCACTCGTCTCTCTGTTCCTTTCATTCTCCCGCAATTCACCTTGAATGCCCGACAATGATACGAAGTTTTGAATACGTCTCTCCCCCTGTCTCTCTCTTTCCCTTAACCACTCCCACTCCCCTTCTCTCTTTTTCTCTTTACTATTCTCACCCCCCTCTTGCTCTCTGTTTCCCTTTACCGCTCTCACTTCCACTCACTCTCTCTCTTTCCCTTTATCTCTCTCACTTCCCTTTCTCTTTCTCTTGCCCTATACTACTCTCACTTCCTCTCTCTCTCTTTCACTTTACCACTCTCACTCCTCCTCTCTCTCTTTCTCTTTAACACTCTCACTCTCTCTTTCCATTTACCACTCTCATTTCCACTTTCTATTTCCCTTTACCACTCTCACTTCTCTCTCTCTCTCTCTCTCTCTCTCTCTCTCTCTCTCTCTCTCTGTCTCCCATTCTCTTTTCCTCTCCTTCACTCTCTGTTAGTTATTCCTTCCTGATCGGCATTTTGAATACGCACTATAATCTTTTTCATTCGTTCTCTTCCTCAAACTCACTCTTTTCTTTTCTCTCTATCACCTTCCCGTCCCCTTCCCCCCTCTCTCTCTCTCTCTCTCTCTCTATTCTCTCTTCATTCAACTTGAGTGTCGGACACTGATGCAACGTTTTAAATACGTCTCATACAGTGTCTCTCCCTTACCATTCTCTCTCTCACACCCTTTCTCCATTTATTACACACACACACACACACACTCTCTCTCTTCTCCTCTCTCTCTCTCTGTCTCTGTCTCTGTCTCTTCTTTCTTTCCCTCTCGCTGTATGTTCATTTCTTTCTCTACATAGGTGTGATCTTTATAAATCCGCATTTTCAATACACCTCATGAGCTTTCTCATTCGCTTTCTTCCTCACACCCTCTCTCTCTTTCTCTCACCCTCTCCTTCCCTTTCCATCTAAATTGAGTGTTCAAATCTGATGCGACATCTATACATATAAAGGTCAATTGGTATGTATGTATGTATGTATGTATGTATTTCCGGTTGAAACAATGAAAATAAAACAATTAACAATAAAGTAAATATATACACGGAAATACATGCATATTATACAGATCGTTATGTGTGTCAAATATGTTTTTAGCTATCCAAGACTTTGGCCGGATTGAAAAGCCCTGAACGAGCTCACAAACGGACAATGAATGAAGGAGTGGCAGTCCCCTGGCAAGACGTTGCGATCAATATAATTTGCACGTATTTCCGGTTGCAACAATGAAAATAAAACAACGATTAAATATCAGCAGTTCTTGCTTTTTACGCAAAGATTATGAAGATTTGATTCTTCATGAAAATATCTAAAAAATAAAAAATATATAATCATAATGGATTTGCGAGACTAACTTGTTAATCATTGCACCACTTTTTTGTACCACGCTCTCTACCCAGGTGATGCAGGGTAGCTTCTTTTAGTTTTTAATACGTCTCAGTCTCTTGCAGTGTATCTCCCCCTCCCCTCTCTTTTCTACTCACTTCTTTCTCTCACTCGTTCTCCCTCCTCTCTCTCTCTCTCTCTATATATATATATATATATATATATATATACATACGTTTTTTTAAAAAAGCGAATGCTATAAAATTCCAACTGCAGTTTCTTGCCGGAGCAATTCTTCAGGGAATTCCCTGAAGAATTGCTCCGGCAAGAAACTGTAGTTGGAATTTTATAGCACTCGCTTTAAAAAACCGTATATTTAGCTCTTTTTATTGAGCACTTTTTAACTTGATTTTATTAACCCAGAAGTAAATTTATTTGCGTCGTGGATTGGAAAAAAATCCGTAATATATATATATATAATATATATATATATATATATATATATATATATATATATATATGACTTTTCTTCTTCTCCTCTCTCTAGTTATTTGTACCACACAGATTGACACTTTAAATACATTCATAAACATTCTACCTCGCTCCTTCATCCTATCTCTCTCTCTCTCACTATCTCTCTAACTTCCTCTCATTCAGCCCTGTCGGCAGCGGCTTTAGAATGCACCGACTTCACCTCTGCACCCATTTCCCAATGAGGACACCTGTTGGCCGGGGGAAGCGACCCATGATGCTTAAGAACGGAATCCTGGTGGATAAGCAATCCATGACATTCAACACTCCACTTAGACCCTTACTTAGCTAGACGGGCGGTCGGAAAGGCCGCCTTCGATCAATCGGCAGGTCATGTCAAGCCCTAACACCTTTATGATTGCCCCAACCCTATTGCCCTTATGGCAACCCCAACCCTTTTTATCATATGGGTGCTGTAAGACGGTAGCTGAGGTTCTTCATGTCCTGGGAATGACGTTAAACTCTATCTGATGGTGAGGTTCCAGTTCTGGAGGTTTGGAGAATGTGCAGCACCCCTTCATCCCCTTAAGTGGGTGTCTGACACTGATGCGACGTTTAAAATATCCAATCTCTCTGTTTGTCCATCACGTTATCTTCCTCCCCTATTCTCCATGTTCTCTCTCTACCCCTCTCCTCTCTATATCTTCCCCTCTCTTCTTCTTATTCTCTCTATTCATTTTATCCTCATAGATCAGAATTTTGAAGACACCCATAATCTTTCTCCTTCTCTCTCTTTCTCTATCATGATCAACATCATGATCATGATCATCATTGTCATGGATATCCGTGCTAGTAGCGCGACATAATGATGATGATGTTGATGATGATCAAGACATATATTGACCAGCTCTGCGCGGATACTGGGTGCCGTGCAGAGGATCTTCCAGAAGCAATGAATAATAGGAACGGTTTGCTAGAGATTCATTGCTCCTGGGATGTACTCTGCACTGTATCCAGTATCTGCACAGAGCTGATCAACGTATTTCTTCGCTGGGTGGCCCACATTGGCGAGCCCATGTGCCAGTTTCCACAGGAGAAAGTCACTTATTATTTCCTTACCTTGTTTCTCCGACAGTGTCCAGCATGTCTTGTTCGTCTTACTTGGATGGTGTGTGTAATACGTGGCAGTTGGCTATTCAGCAAGCAGCTGTATAGCCAACTTGTATCTTGTTGTCTTCACGATTTATATAATATTGCATACAACATCCTTGTATTGGTTAGTAAGCTAGTTATCATAGATCCATTACTAATGAATAGTGAGTTCGATCCTTGCTGGAAGCCTCCATACTTACGACCTTTTGTCACATCCTGCTCGTGGCGAACTGTTTGGGTAAATACATACAATCCCTTTATATCAGTTTTCCACATCTCGATAAATATGAAGCGTATACAATTAGATATTTACCAACCCTCCGTACGAGCAGGATGTGACACAAGGTCAATTTCATAAGGGGTTTTTAACAGGTTTGGATTTGGAGTTTTCCTTTTCCTTGACTGGTTGCCAAAATAAAAAAAGTAAGTAAACTGGCCAGGGTGTCTTAAAGTCGGTAGCTAGACAGCGAGGCAGTCTATCTCCTTTTCACTAGCGTTAGACCAAGCACAGAGCTGATCAACGTATTTCTTCGCTGGGTGACCCACACTGGCGAGCCCATGTGCTAGTTTCCGCAGGAGAAAGTCCCTTATTATTTCCTTACCTTGTTTCCCGACAGTGTCCAGCATGTCTTGTTCGTCTTGGATGTCTGTGTGATACGTGGCAGTTGGCTATACAGCTGTATAGCCAACTTGTAGGATACTGTCTCCACGATTTGTATAATCTTGCATACATCATCCTTATGCAACTCTCATCTAACTTATTTTCTAGGCCTTTCTTTAGGGTCCACACAGTGCAGCCATACAGTAGCACTGATATAACTACGGTTTGGAAGAATTGTCGCTTTAACTTGTGAGTGAAACCGGACTTCCATCTGACAATCTATCTGTGGCAGACCATGCCTTCTCTATGCGTATATTAATATCACTTTTTGTGGATGACTAACCCTAATTCTCTGCCCCTCTAGGGTGTTGCAAGATGATAACAGTCGTAAAATTAAGGAACATCAGTATTAATAGATAGATAGGTGATGATTGAAAAAAACCCAACTAAATCGGTATAAATATTTTTACACCAATACAATCAGCGTGGTGTATTGTTTAGTAAGCTAGTTATCATAGATCCATTACTAATGAATAGCGAGTTCGATCCTTGCTGGAAGCTCCCATACTTAAGACCTTTTCCCATCCTGCCTGTGGCAAACGGTTTGGGTAAATACATACAATCCCTTAATTTCATTTTTCCACATCTCGATAAATATGAAGCGTATACAAATAGATACTTACCAACCCTCCGTACGAGCAGGATGTGTCACAAGGTCAATTTCATAAGTGGAGTTTAACAGGTTTGGATTTGGAGTTTTCCTTCTCCTTGACTGGTTGCCTAAGTAAAAAAGTAAGTAACGTCATCGGAGTGGACTAAAGTCGGTATCAGCCAGACAGCGAGGGAGTCTATCCCCTTTTCACTAGCGCTAGACCATGGAGATTGTTTTTGGCATCTGAGACAGAGAGCCACAAATACCACCAGTTTCTCACATTACCACCCAGCTTTCTGTGCTACTCATACGCTGAGTTGGCGAGGGCCAGGATCGAAGCTGGAACCTTGTGTATCTTAGTCGGAACCGAGGTTAAAGAGTTGTGTCTGCCCTACTATTTACCCATAGCTGGTATTTTACTACGATAGTAACCACGAGTGTCCATATGAAGCGTATATAGAAATGAGGAAAGGTTAAAATGGAGTTTAACAGGTTTGGATTTAGATTTTTCCTTCTCCTTGACTGGTTGCCTAACCAAGGTTAAAGAGCCCAGTCTACCATACTATTTACTCATAGATGGAGGGAGAATAGTTGGATTCGTATATTCCCAAAGGTATGAATGCAACTTCTACATAGCGCTTTGGGAAATGCAAACAGCCTCGTCCAGGATTTGAACTCCTTTCGTTGTATCCATTTTCCTACGCCGGTAATGACGAGGCTCTATATGAAGCGTATATGAAAAAGAGGAAAGATTAAAAGTGGTTTGGATTTAGAGCTTTCCTTCTCCTTGACTGGTTGCCTAACCAAGGTTAAAGAGTCCAGTCTACCATACTATTTACTCATAGATGGAGGGAGAATAGTTGGATTCGTATATTCCAAAAGGTATGGATGCAATTTCTACATAGCGCTTTGGGAAATACAAACAGCCTCGTCCAGGATTTGAACTCATCTCGTTGTATCAATTTCCTACGACGATAACCATTACACCACGAGTCTCCATATGAAGCATATATAGAAAAGAGGGAGCGCGTGGTGTAATGGTTAAAGTCATAGGAAATGGACTCGTCGCCCCGAGTTCAAATCCTGGACGTGCTAATTGCATTTTCACTTAGCGCTAATACCCTTGGGAGAGGTATGAATCCTACTCTTCCTCCAGCTATGGGTAAATAGTAGGGCAGACCGGGCTCTTTAACCTTGGTTAGGCAACCGGTCTAGGAGAAGGAAAACTCTGAATTCAAACCTGTTAAACTCCCCTTAAGAAATTGACCTTGTGTCACATCCTGCTCGTGCGGAGGGGTCGGTAAATATATATATAGGAAAGAGGAAAGATTAAAAGTGGTTTGGATTTAGATCTTTCCTTCTCCTTGACTGGTTGCCTAACGAAGGTTAAAGAGCCCAGTCTACCATACTATTTACTCATATATGGAGGGAGAATAGTTGGATTCGTATATTCCAAAAGGTATGAATGCAATTTCTACATAGCGCTTTGGGATATGCAAACAGTCTCGTCCAGGATTTGAACTCACTCGTTGTATCAATTTCCTACGACGATAACCATTACACTACGAGTCTCCTTATGAAGCATATACAGAAAAGAGGAAAAGCTAAAAGAATTTGTGTTAAAAGGTAAAAAAGAATGAGTGAGTGTTGACATGTTTATACGGGAGCCTCAGAATTTCGCTCGGAGGACCCGGCTGTTCTAGCAGGCGATTTTTAAGCGACACTCATTTAAAAAAAAGAAGCATTTTATAAAAGAGATACTCGTTATTGTATCTTTTAATGGAAAGCGTTTTATTGAAGCATCTGTATGGTACCTCAGCCCTTAAGGCTTGTAAGTTCTTTTTTTTTCTTTTTACTTATTTAAAAAAAAAATCTTTTAGATCATATTGCGCACATGGGCACGAACACAGACAGGCACAAATGCCTACTAAAAAAAGAATTTTATTTACAAAGTGTGGAAAAGTCTCCACAGTTACCAAGAGAGCCATTACACGAGTATCTTTTTTTAAATTGACAATATAAAACGTATAAACTTCGGTTTTGAAATATCACCCCCCCGTAGCGATCAGAAATGTTAAGTATTATCTGTAATAACGTCAAACGAAATTCTAACATTTTTATCAAGAAGACTGACATCTGTGAAGATTTAGATATTTGTTAGTTTTTTTTTTTTTTTTTTTCAAATTTAAAAGTTTATTTATTTATTTAGTTTATTTTGAGTTTTAACATTTTTGAAAGTTTGAGTTTTTGAAAAGAATTCTTGCTTCAGTCATGCAAAAGAACGACAAATCAAATGGTCGAATCAATATGAAGTTGGCATTTGCCCATATTGATCACAAGATATTTCTCTCTCTGTCTCTCTCTGTCTCTCTCTCTCCCTCTGTCTCTCTCTCACTCTCCCACCTCTCTTTTTATCCATTTATGTATCTATCTATCTCTATCTCTGTCTCTGCCTCTCTCTCTCTCTCTGTCTGTCTGTCTGTCTGTCTCTCTCTCTCTATATATATATATATACATTTCTCTGTCTCTGCTCTTTTTCTAGTCATCTCTCTCTCTCTCTCTCTCTCTCTCTCTATATATATATATATATATATATATATATATATTCTCTCTCTCTTCCCTCTCTTTCTATTCATCTATGTATGTATATATGTATCTATATCTATCCCCCCCATCAGTCTACCTCTCTCTCTATATATACATATCTTTCTCTCTCTCCCTATCTTTCTGTTCATGTATCTATCTATCTATCTATCTATCTATATATATATATATATATATATATATATATATATATATATATATATATATATTATATAAATCAAATGGTCGAATCAATATGAAGTTGGCATTTGTCCATATTGATCACAAGATCTTTCTCTCTCTCTCTCTCTCTCCCCTCTCTTTTTACTGATTTATCTCTCTCTCTCTCTCTCCATATATATATATATATATATATATATATATATATATATATTTCTCTCTCCTCCCTCTCTCTCTCTCTCTCTCGCTTACAAAGAAGATAGAGGTAGATAGTGATAGCTGAATAGATAGAGAAAGAAAGAGAGATATATGTGTACACATTCTTTCTCTCCCCCCTCTCTCTCTCGCTCTCTCTCTATCTCTTGAATTGTCTATAACTTACTACCTCTCTTCCCTCTCTCTTTTATATATATATATATATTAATTCTTTTATCGCTTTCTACCTCTCCCCGCCCCTCTCTCTCTTTCTCTCTGCCTCTGTCTTTCTACTCATCTATCTCTCTCTCAATCTCTTTATATATACCGCATTCACCCTTTTTCTCTATTCTCTCTCTCAATTCTTCAATCGCTTCCCACCTCTCTCTGTTTCTGTCTTTCTATTCATCTATCTTTCTCTCTCAATCTTTCTCTATATAAGTACCACTTTCTCTCTTTCTTTCCCCCTCCCCCCCCCCTCTCTCTCTCTCTCTCTCTCTCTCTCTATATATATATATATATATAGAGAGAGAGAGAGAGAGAGAGAAGTATACATCGCTGATGAGACTTAATAAAGTTGAAACAGTCTGTACGATGTTCTACACACAGAATGATTCTTTACCGAAATTCACTAGTCATAAAGCAAAAATATAAATAATAATATCTTATTATAATGGAGATTGTGGGTTTGTCTGTGTGAAACCGAAACTATATTACTATACAAGTCACAATTCCCTTTGTTATTTACATCACATTCTCCATGATTTTATTTATATATAAACCTCAATTATTAATAAAATTGTTTTACATCATTAAGACTGTCGACCATATCTACATACTAATAACATGCAATTGTATTTATATATACAAGAAAATAGCGGTTTACAGTGTGAATGGGAAGGCTAATTTGCATATTGATCTTAAAAATTTGATTTTAATAAATATATGTTTAGCATTATTGATTTCGAATTGTTTGGTTTTATTTTATTGAATATGAGCAAAAATCTCGGGGATAAATCTTAAAAGAAATCCCTTAACAAGAAGAAATATCTGTAATTTTATTCTTTACTTCCTATTTTAACTAAATAGTTAAATTAAGAAAATTTACCAATGAAAGACGGGAGTAAGGGAAAATGGTGGAACAGTTAGTTTCAAAGTTGTTCTATTTTCCGATTATACCCCCTCTGTTCCAAATATTTTTATCTGAATTCGTATTCAGTTTCATTAGCCTTTCTAATTTAACATGATATTTTATTATATTAAAACTTAAATACTTGCACCCGGTGGGTGCATATATTTGCTAGTATAGATAATATATATATTTTAATATAAATTCAGATGAAAAATAGTATTAGAATACATAATTTTAAGATTAATTTGGACATTTAAGAAAAGAAAAAAAAATTATGAGAATAATAATAATTTAAGAGGTCATTTTCGGGAACTATTGAATGAATTGCTAAAGAAAATTTGATCCGTAGATAGATATATATTAACAGTGTATATTTCAATGCGACAAATTAATTCGATTCGTAGAAATTGAGTTACTCGCGGAACGAATTTAACTTCGAAATTTAAGGTACCATTGAATATAGCAATAAAAAGAATAGTTTTTTTGAAAGTTTGATTAGATTTGATATACGAGAGAATCGATTTATAATGGAAAGCAATAAATAGATAGTTTTTGGTAGAAAGCAGGTGAGTAAATTTGATATACGAGGAGATAAGTGCAGTAAACTCGTAAGCCAAGTTACCTATGTATTAACAAATAATAAATAGTTTTTGTGGAAAGGGGGTGAGTAAATTTGATATACGAGGAAATTGAGTTATAAGCAGACGAATTAAACTCGTAAGCCAAGTTACCTATGTATTAACAAATAATAAATAGTTTTTTGTGGAAAGGGGGTGAGTAAATTTGATATACGAGGAAATTGAGTTATAAGCAGATCGAATTAAACTCGTAAGCCAAGTTACCTATGTATTAACAAATAATAAATAGTTTTTGTGGAAAGGGGGTGAGTAAATTTGATATACGAGGAAATTGAGTTATAAGCAGATCGAATTAACCTCGTAAGTCAAGGTACCTCTGTATATAACAATAAGATAGAATGAATAGTTTTTAGTAAAAAAGGGATGAGTAAATTTAATATGCAAGAATATTGAGTTCGGAATGGAAGGAATTTAACTCGCAAGTCAAGGTACTAGTGTATATAGCAATAATAAAAATAAATAGTTTTTTGGTCGAAAGCAGGTGAGTAAATTTGATATCCGAGGAAATTGAGTCATAAGCAGATCGAATTAGACTCGTAAGTCAAGTTACCTCTGTATTTAGCAATAAGAAGAGTTTTTATGGAACGGGGGCGATTAAATTTGATATACAAGGAAATTGAGCTAGCAATGGAAGAAATTTAACTCGTAAGTTAAGGTACTACTATATATAGGAATAAGAGGAATATATTGTTTTTGGTCGAAAGGGGACCAGTAAATTTGGTACACGAAGAAAATTGGGGTATAAACGGGTCGAATTAAACTCGTAAGTCAAGGTACCTCTGTATATAGCAATAATAAAAAATAAATAGATTTTGGGTAGAAAGAAGCTGAGTAAATTTGATATACGAGGAAATTGATTTATAGCGGATCGAATTAAACTCGTAAGTCAAGGTACCTCTGTATCTAGCAATAAGAAGAATAAATAGTTTTTGATCGAAAGGAGGAGAGTAGAGTAATAGTGGATCGATGACATTTTTTTTCTTTCTTTTTTTTCTTTCTTTTTTTTCTTTTTTTCTTTTTTGTGTTTTCTTAACGGATGGCGTGATACGGTGCATGTCTTTGCAAATATTTGTGCAGACATGTTAACAAATTTTGAAGCCATTTGTCGAAATGATTCTAGCCTCTCGAAAACATCCATCAAAAACGAAGTCGTTTTCGCAAATTTGAAATGACGGCTTGATGGCCTCCATTTCACATCAGCGTTCTTTAAAAAAAATTATTCTTTTTTTAAGATTTTTTAAATGTTTCTTATTTTTATTTTATTTTTATCATTTCCACCAGAAATAAACTCCACCTATCCCACCCCCCCAAAATAAAAGGAAAAAAAAGAAGAAAAAAAGAAAAGAAAAAAAAACCCAGATGGTACCAGATACACAGTGCATTAAGAAAAAGCTGCTCTTATATAGAGATGTTTTTGGTCATATTCTGTATCTTGTGCTAACCGACTTTGAAAAGGAAAGAAAGAAAGAAACAAACAAACAAACAAACAACATGAAAAGACTAATTCCATCTCATATTACGTACACAACAGTTATACTATTATTCATTAGTACACACATTTTACGAAAGGGACTGATAATATCTTATATACATTTACCAACCCCTCCCAGCCCTGTCGGCTGGGGCGTTAGAATGCACCGACTGCACCTCTGCAGAGGGGTAAGACTCCCCCAATGGGGCCACCTGTTGGCCGTGGTTGGCGACCCGTGATGCTTAAGGATAAAGCCCAGGTGGATGAGCAGTTCATGACATGCAGTACTCCACTTTGGCCCTATCTTGGGCTAGACGGGCGGTCGGAGAGGCCCCCTCCGATCAATCGGCTGGTCACGTCAAGCCCTAGCACCTATATGATTTTCCCAACCCTATTGCCCTTATGGCAAGCCTCAACCCCTTTTTATCATATGGATGCTAGAATGCGGTGGTTGCGGGTCTACATGTCCTGGGAATGACGTTAAACTCTATCTGATGGTGAGGTTACAGTTTTGGAGGTTTAGGGAATGTGGAGCACCCCTTCATCACCATTGCTCCCTGGTCCACTCTGACCCGGAGTGGTAGTACCTGTTAGGGTCCCATCTATGGGTTAAATAGAAAAATGTATTTATAAAAAAATTGTATTATCCATTAAGAATTGATTTATTTCAAAACTTTATCGGCATTAAATGACCCACTGAGGTTGATATGCCGTAAAACAAAACAAGCAAAACAATCAAAAATTAAATACTTATGAATAACCTTACGCAATCATTGAGAATATTGTGATGCAAGGTGTGACATAGTTTTGGTTACAGACAGAAATACACCCAATCTCCATTATTAATAGAAGATGTGTGTCTCAATTGTAAGGGGGTTATTATTTTATATATACCAGGTGTGTCATAAAAGTATCGAGATTGATGCTGTATTTACCAAGATAGAAATGAACGATGAATGGAACGTTATTTTTTTCAGAATACAAGGTATATAAAAAAGTACAAAAAATCTCGATACTTTTTTGACACCTTGTATGTCAAACTCTCTTAGTTTATATATATATATATATATATATATATATATATATATATATATAGTCATCCACACACACGTGTTTTGACTTATCAAGTCTTTTCAGTGTGGCTAGACATTTTGTGATCTACCAACACCCAGGATAGAAATCCGACCGTTTTAGCATCAATCGTCACCCACAGAATGCAAAGTGGATTTTAACTGTTTTAATACACACATCTGTATGTATGTAAAGGCCACCATAGAGTGCTACGTCGCTTTTATAGGAGAGCGTTGCGTTTACACTTTAGTTGTGGGTCGTCAGCGAAATCCCCTTCAGAATGCTCAACCCTAGAGGGATGGGATATATATATATATATATATATATATATATATATATATATATATATATATATATAGTTGTAGAAAAAAGTTTGCATTAAGTAGATATTTATTTTTAGAATCTAAAAATATTACATTTTAAACTCAACATCAGGCTTAAGTATTTTAAATGATTTTTATATATTAATTTTTCATAGCAAAATTACTAAATTAAAGTTTTGAAATAAAATAACCGATGCATTATAAAATCCATTAATTGATGAATCAATTCTGAATATTTCATTAAAATTGGATAATTACCTGATTTTTGGTAAAATTTTTTTCGATCCCTAATGTTACGTTAAAATTGTAAACAAGCGCCTAAAACCATTGAAAAAGAGGCTGAATGGCGGATCGCGTCGAAATTTACCAAAACAAATGGTTTTAAATCTTTTAAAAATAAACTGCATATGTAATGATATATTTCTTTTTTTAGTGATGGTCAGTATGTTACTGACGATATAGACAAAGTTTGACCTTAAATAATAGATTTGATTATGTTTAATTCGTTTTTAAAACTCTTAGCTGAGTACAAAAAAGGGTAACCCAAGTTTATATATATTTGTCTGGTTTGGAATTATTTTTAATACTCTCTCTGTCTTTCAATTAGTTTGTATGAATTTTAGTTTCTAAGTTTAGAGCGTTGTACTTTGAAATCAAAGATTTGCTTTCTATAAGCTTACATGTCTCCTTTATTCAGGCAAAAGTAATTTGTAATTCTATTCGACTCCCACCTGGGTGTTTTATTTATAAGTAAACAGTACTCAATATCGTGGATATAGCATTTAAATCTAAGTTAGGGTAGCTTGAACATTAAGACAACGACGCGTGGTTACTGACAGTTTCTCGCCTATGCCATTATTCAAAACAAGGCATGGTTTGAATAACCACGAAAAGACTAAATTCATCTCATATCTAGTTTTATATATATATATATATATATATATATATATATATATATATATATATGATGGACTCTCCCGTCGATTTCGACGTATGAGGTTCAGACAACCTCTTTCATTTAACCTTGTGTGTTAATCGCAGGTGACATTTCAGCCCTGCCAATGATTTGCAAAGAAGTCCACAGATGGAACAAGAGTGTGCATTATTAGAATGTATTGCTGGGACACTAGCCAATACTCTAGTCCTTTCTCTAGCTTGATGCAGCTTGGTGACCTCCGATGCTGCAAAATTCTTGATACCATTGTAACACAAAGTCCTCCACGTTCTACGATTGAGTGCTGTGCTCTCAAAAGTAGCATAATCTATATTTGCAGCTGAGAGGTTACTTTTCAGGTTTATATATATATATTATATATATATATATATATATATATATATATATATATACTGCATCAGACTGCGTTTCTCAAGAAAAAATTTTTTTTAATTCGTTTTGATTTTTTCTTTCACTTATTTTAATTATATCTTAATTTGTTTCTATATAAAATCATCCATAGGATTGATTTTAATACGTTGGAGAATAAAACTATAATATCAGAGATCAATAACATCAAGTAATTATGTATTAAACCCGGTTGTGTTAAAATCATGATGCAAATTAACCACACCATATATAATGCAAACCTTCATTTCTTAGTGATATATATAAGACAGATTAAAAAAATATTGTGGTTACTTGTTGCCTCCTGATGCGCAAATGGGAATCGACTTGATAGGATTGATGTGCCGGTCCCGCAATAAAGAAATCTTCCGAGTATTAAAGGTTTTACGAAAGTCTGCAATTTTAATGTCCAGCCATAAACGAAATGCCAAATGACAAAACTTTGTTGTCGGACCGGCCAGAATTTCTGAAAGTGTCCTAATCCACCGAAACCACCGACCCCCACCGTCTCCACCCCGTCCCCCCGGGAGCCTTCAAATGTCCAGATTAATTTATGATGCAGAGACAATTAAATTTAGTGAATGCCACAAATTAGCTTTAATTGCAATGTCGACTTCATCGGGCTCGTATTTCTTTATGGTTCCATAGTGTTTAATGTAATCATATATTATATTAAGAACTACTTGCTTTTATTTGTACATTTATTTTCTTTTATAAAACGATGGATTTTGTAGTTTTTTTTATTGATTTAAAATGAAAATCGGACAGTAAAATTCTTACAATAAATGTATAAACTCGGGAAAGGCTTCGAAAAAATGTTATTGTGTTAATTATATTTTTAAAGTCGTTTTTAGTGTTATTTTATCTAAGATCTATAATTTTGAGAAGATTCTGTATCGTTCCTAGAATTTATTGATTAATTAGTAAAGTTTCTATTTTATTATGTTCGGTGCAAGTGTTTGCTAAAGACTTTATAGCTTTAGCGGCCTTTGAGTCACATACAGTATATTGTAACAAGTAATGTACTTATTTTGTTGAGTTCCTTGGGTGAAGTGTTTTGGTTGTAGGCTCTTCGTTGTCTGTTTTTTTTTTGTTCTAGTGGTCAGCGCTGGTTCTCGGGACGTCCTGCTACTCCGAGTAGCTAAACTGTTCTAAGGATATCTAGGGTCTCCGTCCCCACCCTTCCGGTCCCTTACTTCCAGTCCAGATTAAGGGGAAGTTAACCCATTTTTTAAGAAGAAGAAGAAGTGGAAAGGGAGGAGGAAGAAAAAGAAATAAGTTTTAGTACAAGAAGAAGACAAAGGAATTGTGGTAGATAGAGAAAAGGAAGAAGAAGGTGGAAGAAGGTGGAAGAAGAAGAAAAAAGGAGTATTAGTATGAGAAGAAAAAGAAGTTGTAGTAGTGTGAGGTAGAAGTAGAAAAAAGAATAAAGAGAGAATGAGAGAGTAAAAGGATGCAGAGTACTAGTAGCAGATGGACTGGGTGATACAGCAGATCTTGGATGTTCAAGATGGAGTCATTAGACGGTTTGATGAGTTAAAAACGAAGAACCGACATTTGTCGACTGAAATCTTTTAAACTCATTAGAGTAATAAAGACATACAGAAATAAATAGATAAAGAAAAAAAATGACAAGACGGTTGGTTTTGTTTGGTTTATCATATCAACTATTAATGGGTTATTCAATGCCAAAAATCTGATTCATTTGTAAATGTTTGATAATAATAATAATAAGGTTTGGTTTGGTTTGTTTTGTTTTACGGCATATCAACCTCAGTGGGTCATTTAATGCCGATAAAGTTTTAAAATAAATCAATTCTTAATGGATAATACAATTTTTTTATAAATAATTTTTTTTATTTAACCCATAGATGGGACCCTAACAGGTACTACCACTCTGGGTCAGAGTGGACCAGGGAACAATGGTGATAAAGGGGTGCTCCACATTCCCCAAACCTCCAAAACTGGAACCTCACCATCAGATAGAGTTTAACGTCATTCCCAGGACATGTAGACCCGCAGCCACCGCCTTCTAGCACCCGTATGATAAAAAGGGGTTGGGGCTTGCCATAAGGGAAATAGGGTTGGGAAAATCATATAGATGCTAGGGCTTGACGTGACCAGCCGATTGATCGGAGGGGGCCTCTCCGACCGCCCGTCTAGCCCAAGATAGGGCCAAAGTGGAGTATTGCATGTCATGAACTGCTCATCCACCTGGGCTCTATCCTTAAGCATCACGGGTCGCCACCCACGGCCAACAGGTGGCCCCATTAGGGGAGTCTTACCCCTCTGCAGAGGTGCAGTCGGTGCATTCTAACGCCCCAGACGACAGGTGGTAGATTCTGCTTGTATAAATATATCTTATTATATTGGAGTGTGTTTTGTGTTAATTTTCGAAATTGTATTATTACACAAGTAACATATCCCTTAATTATTTACGTCACATTCTCCATGATTTTTTTTCAAACCTCAATTATTAATAAAATTGTTTTACATTATTAATACTGTTGGCTTAATCTACATACGAATGACATGCGATTGTATTTATATATACAACAAAATAGCGGTTTACAGTATGAACAGGAAAAAATTGATTTTAATAAATATGTGCTCAGTATTATTAATCTCTAATTGTTTGTTTTAATCTTAATGAATATGAACAAAAAATCTTAAAAGAAATCTCTTAATAAGAAGAAATAACTGTAATTTAATTATTTACCCACAAAATAGTTAAATTATGAAAATGTTGCAATGAAAGACAGGAGTGATGGAAGAGTAAATTTCAGTTGTTCTATTTTTCGATTGTACCCTCCTCTGTTTCAAATCTTTTTATCTGTATTCTTATTTAGTTTCATTAGCCTTTAGTATTATCTGCGTTATTCGGACTATTGTCCCCATCTTCATTGTTATTTGTACAACGTTTTGGCCGATATACCCTCCGGCCTTCTTCAGGTATTTCCTGTCGGACTCGGGAACCTTCTCGGACTCGGGAACCTTCTTTTCGAACTCGGGAACTTTCTTGTCGTATTCGGGAGCCATCACGGAACTTTGAACCTAACCCTTTATTTAGTCCACAAGGGGTATCCTGTTCTCATTCCGCTAACCATAGCTGGGGTAGGAGTTGTGTTAATTAATTATTTTTCTAACTGCTTTCACTCAGGATTGAACTCGGGTACCAGAGATAACTGTCACTTAGAACTGTCTTAACCTAACTGCCTTATCCACTCGGAAGAAGGCCGGAGGGTATATCGGCCGAAACGTTGTACAAATAACAATGAAGATGGGGATAATAGTCCGAATAACGCAGATAATACTAATATTCATGCCTCATCTCAATCATTAGCCTTTGTAATTCAATATGATATTTTATTACATTAAAACTAAAATACTTGCACATATTTTATTACATTAAAACTAAAATAAAATACTTGCACATATTTTATTACATTAAAACTAAAATACATATTTATTACATTAAAACTTGCACATATTTTATTACATTAAAACTAAAATACTTGCACATATTTTATTACATTAAAACTAAAATACTTGCACATATTTATTACATTAAAACTAAAATACTTGCACATATTTTATTACATTAAAACTAAAATACTTGCACATATGCACATATTTTATTACATTAAAACTAAAATACTTGCACATATTTTATTACATTAAAACTAATACTTGCACATATTTATTACATTAAAACTAAAATACTTGCATATATTTGTCAGTTTTTTCTAAAATTCAACGTATATTTTGAAAAATTAAAAATTCCAATTCTGGGCAAGTATTTGCTTTAAAACTGTCGAATCCACATATAATTGTGCAATAAAATCATAAAAAAGCAAATTCGTCACCTTCAAACAAGTTCAAACCGACGCCCATCCGAGAGTTATCGTAGCACAATGATATTACAACAAGTTTTAAATTAATTAGGAAAAGAAATCGCAGTCTCCAGCTCAGTGGACCGTGATGAACTTTTTCATAAGTTCAAAATCATCGTAAAATTCGTGATCGTAAAAAAATCGTAATATTTAGTCGGTCTGCTTAGCACCAAAGCCAATACACGATGTACTTGAAATATATATATATATATATATATATATATATATATATATATATATATATATTTTAAAAAACGAGGAAAGTTTATAATGCGTCATCATTCCATTTCGTATAATGTGTGTGTTAATATTATATATATATATATATTATATATATTGGAGGATATATGCTTAATTGAAGTCATAATGAGATGAGACCTAATAGGTCGAAATGTACATTCAGTGATTAACATTTTCTCGATCTGTTTAGCCTTACATTTGAACATATATGCCCGCCTAAATTCATTAATTATTAACTAATTAATTTTCAAGAATTAGGTATGACTTCAATTAAGCAACATATCCTCCAAAAATTGTCGGCTAAAAGCCATATCAAATAAACACAGTGTTTATTTACGTACTTTCATACACACACACACACACACACACATATATATATATATATATATATAATATATATATATATATAATTGACGCGAGTTCATTATCCTGGACGAGGTGGGTGAATTTCACATAGCGCTAATACTTTTAGGAAATGTACAGATCTTGCATTGTGCTATTATAAAACCACTTCTTTTACTCTTGAGTATTTTATTTCCCCCCCCCCATTTACAATGCCTAGAGCAAGATTTTTCATGTCTTTCCTGTTCCCGCATTCTGCCAGACTCAATTTTTCTCTAATCTCTTATTCTTCTCCCCACCTTCTCCACGTACCATTTCTCGTCCAATAAAAACCATGCCATTAATTTAAACTTTTCCGTTTTAACTCACACATAATCAATTAAACATTTCCGTTCTAATCAGGCCAGTCAGACTACCCTCACTGTCTACGTCATTCCCATTGTGAAACATTTTTGCTTTGTCGTAAACTAAGCTTAGTTTAGTAATTTATATCTCATTTGAGGCAATGGCGAGGAATTAAGGTTAGTAAAACATTCATCATTATTTATCATGTTCTTCTTTCTTTCTTTCTTTCTTTCTTTATTAGGTTCTCTCTTTCCTTGTTTCTTTGTTTCTTTCTTTGTTTCCTTCTTTCTGTCTTGTGTGTCTTTATTTTTCACGCGTCTTGCTTTATTTCATAGATCTTTCTTTCTTTCTAACGAGTTCTTTCTTTTTTATCACTTTTCTTTCTTTCTTTCTTTCTTTCTTTTCTTTCTTTCTTTCTTTCTTTTTCACAAATGTTTTATTTCTTTTTTCCTTTTTTTCTTCCTTTCTTTCTCACGAATTCTTTCTTTCTTTCTCCTTTTTCTTTTTTCCTTTCTCACAAATTCTTTCTTTCATTCTTTCTTTCTTTTCTTTCTTTTCTCACAAATTCTTTCACTCTTTCTTTCTTTTTTGTATTTTTCTTTCTCACGAATTCTTTCTTTCTTTCTTTCTTTCTTTCTTTCTTTCTTTTTTCTTTCACACATATCTTTTATCTCAGATTTTTCTTTCTTTCTTTCTTTCTTTCTTTCTTTCTTTCTTTCTTTCTTTCCACAAAATTCTTCTTTCTTTCATTATTTTTCTGTCTTTCTTTTTTTTTTCGCACGTATCTTTTTTCTCAGATTTTTCTTTCTTTCTTTCTTTCTTCTCACAATTTCTTCCTTTTTAAGTACTTGTTCTTTCTTTCTTTCTTCTTTCTTTCTTTCTCACGTATCTTTCTTTTTCATATATTTCTTTCTTTCTTTCTCATGTCTTAATTATTACTTTCTTTCGTGTTCTTTCTGTTGTGTTCTTTTTTCTTTTCTTTCTTTTTTTCTTTCTCACATCTTGTCTCTTTCTTTTTATTCTTTTCTTTCTTCTTTAACTTTTTTTCGTTCTTTCTATCTCTGTCAATGTGTTTATCTTTCTTCTTTCTTTTTCTTTCTTTCATTATTTTTTTCTCTTTCTTTTTTTCGTACGTATCTTTTTTCTCATTTTTCTTTCTTTCTTTCTTTCTTTCTTTCTTTCTTTCTCACGATTTCTTCCTTTTTAAGTACTTGTTCTTTCTTCTTTTCTTTCTTCTCACGTATCTCTCTTTCTCATATATTTCTTTCTTCTCATATATTCTTTCTTCTTTTCTATGTGTTAATTATACTTTCTTTCGTGTTCTTCCTGTTGTGTTCTTTTTCTTTTTCTTTTTTTTTCTTTCTCCACATCTTGTCTCCTTCTTTTTATTCTTTTCTTTCTTCTTTCACTTTTTTCGTTCTTTCTACCTCTGTCACTGTGTTTATCTTTCTTCTTTCTTTTTTCTTCTTTTTTCTTTCCTTCTTTTTTTCTTTCTCTTTCATTCATTTCTCTTTCTTTCTTTCTTTTGTATTCTCTCTCTTTTTCTTTCTTTTTTCTTTCTCTTTCATTCATTCTTCTTTCTTTCTTTCTTTTGTATTCTCTCTCTTTTTCTTTCTTTTTTCTTTCTCTTTCATTCATCATTCTCTTTCTTTTTCTTTCTCTTCTTTTTCTTTCTTTTCTTTCTCTTTCTTTCTTTCTTTCTTTCTTTTTTCTTTCTTTTTCTTTCTTTCTTTTTTCTTTCTCTTTCATTCCTTCTTTCTGTCTTCTTTTTTTTTATTCTCTCCTTTTCTTTCTTTTTTCTTTCTCATTCTTCATTCTTCTTTCTTTTTCTTTTTATTCTCTCTCTTTTCTTTTTTTCTTCTCTTTCATTCATTATTCATTCTTTCTTTCTTTTGTTTCTCTTCTTTTTCTTTTCTTTTCTTCTCTTTCATTCATTCTTCTTCTTTCTTTCTTCTTTCTTTCTTTTTATTCTCTCTCTTTTTCTTTCTTTTTTCTTTCTCTTTCTTCCTTCTTTCTTTCTTTCTTTCTTTGTATTCTTCTCTCTTTTTCTTTCTTTTTTCTTTCTCTTTCATTCCTTCTTTTACTTCATTTCTTTTTCTTTTGTTATCTCTCTCTTTTTCTTCTTTTTCTTTCTCTTTCATCATTCATTCTTCTTCTTTCTTTCTTCTTGTATTCTCTCTTCTTTTTCTTTCTTTTTTTTTCTTTCTTTTCTTATTTCTTCTTCTTTCTTTCTTTCTTTCTTTCTCTCTCTTTTTCTTCGTTCTTTCATTCATTCTTTCTTTCTTTCTTCTTTGTATTCTCTCTCTTTTTCTTTTTCTTTCTTTCATTCCTTCTTCTTTTTCTTTCTTTCTTTCTTTGTATTCTCTCTCTCTCTCTTTTTCTTTCTTTTATATCTCATCTTCTTTCTCAACCGCCGTTTCTTGACTACTATATCAACATCTTCATGTCCGGACTACATCTAATCAAACATGGCGAACGTCACACTTGCAACCTATTTACTATGTTCAAACATGACTCCCAACTTCTTAAACCAAAGTAAAGAACCTTAAACATAAATAAAAACAAACGGATGTCAATAACTCGCTGAAAAAAAAAAAGAAATTAAAAACAAAGACAGATTAACCAAAAACAAACGAAAAACGAGAGTAAGAAATATGGAAGCCGGCAAAGGAAAAAAAAAAAGAACGTAGCTAAACATTACTATAGTGGTGCGGGCGGAGAAAGATTTACATCGGCAAACATCGGACTGTTCCGGTAATCCCCGGGATTGTCAGCGGCTCTACATAAAAATCACATTATTACGCTGAAACAGATGCTTGGAAAGGCCGACAGAAAATCCTGGGAAGTATCGGGGACACACAAAAGAACAGAGAAGCTAACAAAACTGTCAGTTGGTGACTATCTTTTATGGAGACTGGTTAATCTGGAATAATCCTCTGATGACAAAAGGTCGATAAATATGGCGCCGTGCGACACTATCAAGTCGTCGTCATTGTTGTGTGTATTTGAATGTGTAGGGCCAGGTAGGAGTGAGTATCTGTGTGTCTGTATGTGTTCTTTCTTTCTCTCTTCTCTCTCTCTCTCTCTCACTTTCTCTTTGTCTGTCTGTCTGTCTGTCTCTCCTCTCTCTCTCTCTCTCTATATATATATATATATATGTATATGGGAGTAAATATCAAAGTCGTCGTCATTGTTGTGTGGTATTGAATGTGTAGATATATATAAAGAGACCAGTAGGAGTTAGTATCTGTGTGTCTGAATGTGTTCTCTCTCTCTCTCTCTCTCTCTCTCTCTCACACACACACACTTTCTCTTTGTCTGTCTGTCTGTCTGTCTCTCTCTCAAGATGTCAAGATGTTTCAAATGCATTTGAAACATCTTCACCTGACGATTGCATCGCATGAGACCAATATGGTCGTGAATGTTCCTTTGTCACCTAATAAATAGATATGTAAAACCTTTATATATTTATCTTATTATATTATATAACAGCTCTATTTTCTATTGAGCACTCTACCAATAATCCTGCCTTTGGTACGCCATTCCAGCAAAAGCTGAAACAGTGACCATCTCCCACTATATATATATATATATATATATATATATATATATATATATATATATATGGTTATCGCGTGAAGAAACAGAGAACGTGGCCAGAGTTCAAATGCTGGACGTATAAAAACATTCAAGATTATTCGTGGACGCACTGTTGGTGTGGCTCAGAATGCACTAGATGCATATTAGATTCGATGCTTATAAAGAACTGGTAAACAAAATTGCTTGTAGCTTATGTACAGCAATATTCAATGCATATGACACATAGCCATTGTCATACAGACTGGGCGATCCGCAATTACGTGATACCTATCAGTGATGTTTTACATTCAAACCAGCACCAACGCACTATATGTTCTAACGACTTCACCTGCATGTGATGAACACTCCTATTGAAAAAGAATCCTTAACTTTAGACTAGGGTTACCCTTTTTTGTCGTCTGCTAAGTGTTTTAAAAACGAATTAAATATAATTAAATCTATTATTTAAAGTCAAACTTTGTCTAAATCGATAAGTAGTAACATACTGACCATCATTAAAAAAAGAAAAATATCATTACATACGCAGTTTATTTTCAAAAGATTTAAAACCATTTGTTTTGGTCAATTTCGACGCGATCCGCCATTTTGGGTGTTTTTCAATAGTTTTAGGCGCTTGTTTACAATTTTAACGTAACATTTGGGATGGAAAAAAAATTACCAAAAATCAGGTAATTATACGATTTTAATGAAATTTTCAGAATTTATTTATCAATTAATGACTTTTATAATGCATCAGTTATTTTATTTCAAAATTTTAATTTAGTATTTTTACTATGAAAAATTAATATATAAAATTCATTTAGAATACTAAAGCCTGATGTTAAGTTTAAAATGTTATATTTTTAGATTCTAAAAATAAATATCTACTTAATGCAAACCTTTTTTTCCGCAAAATGTCTACTTTTTGAAAAAAAGCCCGATTGAAAATGTACCCCTCCCCTTTTTAAGCAGAAAAAAAAATCGATGTATAATTTTTTATTTTATAAAGTAATAGCCAATTAAATAATTATCAAAATGAGTAAAAAAGAAATCTCCAAAATATTAATTATTCATTACTTTTTTACATTTTATTTTTCGATTTTTGGTACTTATTTTCCGTTAGATCCATCCATCTTATTTTCTCATAAAACAGCAACCGTAAAAAAAAAATTTGTTTCTATTCATAATTTCGGTCTTTTATCTCATTATTTATACTGTAATTAGTATCGAAAATGACCAACTCGCAAAACATTTTACGCCCCCAACATAAGGCGGGTCGAAAAAAGTGACCTGAAAAAAATGAGAAAGTTTTTAAATAAAATAAATAATGCATTATAAAGATCATTCATTGATACATAAACACTGAAAATTTCATTAAAATCCGATAATTCCCTGATTTTTAGTAAATTATTTTCTCTAGGGGGGGGGAATAAGTCATTTTGTCAGAAAACGCATTTTAGGCCCATTTTGATTATTCCTACTTTAGACATATAGTAGTACCCACACCCTCAACAATGATTGAGTGTGCATCTACTCGAATTTTTACAATAGAGACTTCTGACATCCCATTCGCCAACTTAAAAAAGCCCAATAAAAAAAAAAAACTCGACACAAAATCCTTTGGGGTCCCTTTTAATAAAATATCCCGACAAGAAAATATGCTGCCTAAACACACACACACACACACAAACACACACACACACACAAATATATATCCACACTTATGTGACAGTGTGCGTGTGTATGCGTGCAAGGGTATGTGAGTATATATGTGTGTATACATGTCGGTGGTGTTATATCCTGGACCATATTTATACACGACGTTCTATGATTGTAGAATCTGCGTGCATTTGTGTGCGTGTTTGTATGTGCGTTCATAGATGTACGTATATATATATATATATATAAGAGTTTTATAATTTGCTTGAAGCATTGTGTATATATTGGTTAGGAGGTTGAATTAGAAGACTATCACAATGCAGGAGTAAAGAAAAACAATTACACCTGCATTGTGATAGTCTTCTAAATCAACCTCCTAACCAAATATATAATATATATATAATATATATATATATATATATATATATATATATATATATATATATATGTATATATCACAATATAATGTGCGTGCGTGTATGTGTGTACGCGTGCATGGGTATATATATATATATATATATATATATGAGTATGAAAAGGTGGAATGAAAACATCACACAATGCTGTTAAAGAGAAAACAATTTATAATATAATATAATATATATATATAATATAATATATATATGATATAATATAATATAATATGATATAATATATATAATAATATATATATATAATATATATATATATATACGTAATATAATATATAATATAATATATATATAATATAATATATAATATAATATATAATATAATATACAATATAATATATATGTAATATAATATAATATATATGATATAATATAATATAATATATAATATTTCTCTTTAACAGCATTGTGTGATGTTTTCATTCCACCTTTTCATACTCACACTGTCGGATTCATTTCCTTTCTTTTAACACACACACACACACACACACATATATATATATATATATATATATATATGTGTGTGTGTGTGTGTGTGTGCCTGTCTGTGATGTTAAATCCTGAGAACATATTAGGTACGTCTTTCTATGACTCTAGGATATGCGTGTGTGCGTATGCGCATGCGTATGTGATTGCATGGGTCTATGTGTATATACATGTATATATCTGACTGTACAATGTACGCATGTGTGTGTGTGCGTTCATGTATGTGGCATTATATCCTCGAACACATATCTTTCTTTTATTATAGAATGTGACAGTATGTGTGAGTATGTGTATGAACATGTGTATGTGTATATGTGGGTGCATGTTTATATATGTGTGTACGCTTTTCTTTGATGACACAATCGGGAACATTTCTCAACATCTTTCTATAGAATGTGCGAGTGTGTCTGTACGTCGCTGTTTGTGGTTGTACAGTATTATATTTAGGATAACATACTTAGAATGTACCCGTGTGTGTATACACATGCACCCAACCATGCACATACACATGTGTGTATATGTATGTGTGTGTTTTCCAATATTAAATTTAGCTTAATGATCACGTAGACAATGACAAAAGAAAATTATAAAAAGGCCCATAGAGCTGAAAAACTTCAGTGGGAGCTTACGCTCTTCCCGACTCGACAGAGTTGGAGCTGATGCTCCTAACTCGACAGTGGGAGTGGACGTCCTTCCCAACTCGACATAATGGGGAGAAGACGCTGTCCGAAAACATAAAATAATTATCGAAATGAATAAAAAAAAAAAAGAAAAGATCTCCAAAAATATTTTTAGTTTTATTTTTCATTTTATTTTCCGATTTTCGGTACTTATTTTCTACCAGATTATCATTCTTTAAAATGTATTTTTGTCTTCTATTCACACCTTTGGTCTTTTATCATCAGATCCATCTGATACAATGGGGACGACATCTTTCCTATGTCATATTTGCATAAAACTCTGTGGATATACAGCGGGTTTCATGAGTCATTTGAGGGCTCATGAGAGGAAAGATTCTGGTGGTGGGGTTTTAAGATTGTGAGGAACGGCAGTGATCTGTAATGATTATGCTATATGTGTGTGTATGTCTACGCACTTGTATGTGTATTTGCGTGTGTGTTAACATATTTTAGTCTAACATTTGTGTGTACGCCATTGTAATAAAGCTAGCCACGCATGTTTTTCATTTTTGATAATCTGCGGATTCGCGCGCAAATTCCTGAAGGGATCTATACGGCTTAGTTGGATGAGGACGAAGCAAAGGGCCAATCAGACGCAAGAGCCAGCGGAATGATTGCTCCTGATGATCGAAGGGTCATGATAGATTAGCCCGTGTCACTATCAACCCACCGGAAGGATTAAGTCGTAAATTAAAACCCCTACCCACCTCACAACGCTTACTCTCACCCGTTCCCTAAACAACCCCGGCCACAAACATGCTTCAAACCAAACCCTCGTCTTCTACGGGTAAACTCGTAACATGAGGGAAAAGCCGGCATAAAGTATGGGGGGGGGAAGGTAATAATTCAGGCATACATATTAATGTTTATTGAATAATGACGAATCAGCTTCAACAGAACCAGAATTAATAAAAAAAGAAATAAAGTCCGACCAGCTTATTTAGAAATGTGCCAGCTACGCAAGAAACAGACTAAGGTACCAGCCAACTCGAACTACTCAAGAAATTTTGACACGTGCCATTTAAAGATTAGTACTTTATCAAAATTATACGGATTCTTTATTAGTGGCGCCATCTGTATGTCAGGACTGGGACTTATTGAGTGATGTCTTATGAGAGGAATATTTTTACGCTACTCTTTATGAGCAGTACATTTCGTGAGACCGTATAACACTGCAGTCGTCCGACAGTGTCACCATTTAATAAGTAGTTACTGTGCCGCTTACCTACGGATAGAAGATTGATTGATTGATTGATTTTAACCGCATGTCAACCTGTCTAGGGCTATTTTATGCCAAGAGATTGCGGAATTACATTCATTGATTGATTGATTTTAACGGCATGTCAACCTGCCTAAGGTTATTTTATGCCAAGAGGTTAGGGAATTACATTGATTGATTGATTGATTGATTTTAATGGCATGTCAACCTGTCAAGGGTTATTCTGTGTCTAGAGTTTAATGAATAGTGTTCATTGTACATTCATATTTACATTTTTTTCGGGGTGGTCTATAGTCGGTATCAGCCAATCAGCGAGGGAGTCTATCCCCTTTTCACCTGTGCTTGACCAAGGAGGTGGTTTTTGCATCTGAGGTGGAGCGCCACACTACCATCAGGTCCTTATTTTACCGCACAGACCCCTGTTCTACTCATACGCCGAGTTGGCGGGGGCCGGTTTTGAAGTAGGAACCTTGTGGTTTCTAGCCGAACGCTCTACCGACTGATCTAACCCGATATATATATATATATATATATATATATATATATGTTCCATATACGCCAGACTACACAGCGCAGGGTAGCGTCGTCAGTTATGTTATTGACTGGCTTCATAGGGGGGTTTCGGGTCTTCCAACATAATACCCCCCTCAGCCAGCCAGATCCCGTTGGAGACGATCAAACTCCAACACGCCACCCATGTGCAACGCCAAGAAAAATGAAAAGATATATATATATATATATATACATATATATATAATATTTTTTTTTTTTTCCTCTGCAAATTTTGTTCCATGTCGTGTCAAGTTGCCAGATTGATGTGATCTTCTGATATCTTCTTCTGGCTTTGATTAAACACATTCTGTGTCCGAATATTAATATCTCCATATATATATATATATATATATATATATATATATATATATATTGGGGCTGTATTTTGTGTGTATTTATTTGAGTGTGTATATATGTGTGTTTGCATATGTGTGTATATATATATATTTACCAACTTCCCCGCACGAGCAGGATACGACACAAGGTCAATTTCTTAAGCGGAGTTCAACATGTTTGAATTAACAGTTTTCCTTCTCCTAGACTGGTTATCTAGCCATGGTTAAAGAGTCCAGTCTGCCCAGCTATTTACCTATAGCTGGAGGGAGAATTGGATTCATACCTTTCCCAAGGGTTTAGCTCTAAGTGAAATGCAATTACCACGTCCATGATTTGAACTCGTGGTGACGAGTCCATTTCCCATGACTTTAACCATTACACCACGCGTAATCCGTGTATATGTGTGTATATGTCTTCAAAAGTACACGCAGACACACTCGTTATATGTATACATACACACACACACACACACAGAGACATATATATATATATATATATATATATATATTAATGTTTGTGTCTGACTGTACATTTGTTTTTATGTAAATATCAAAAAGAAAGCTGGATTGGCACTCTTTATATAGGTGTATGGAAACGAAGATATTTTGATGGAACCGAAAATCCAAACTGAGCCAAGCGATGCACCTGATAACCCCGTTATGCGTTTGTCCAAATGTGTAAGGTTCACGCAGTGCACCCACTGCTGGGGTGGTGAGATTACTGCTCAGATAAGGGTGGTTGTAATCTGCACTTCGCCATGGCAGAACAAACAATTTATAATCTCGACAGGTCACACACAGAGAGAGATAGAGATAGAGAGGGAGGAGAGAGAGAGAGAGAGAGAGAGAGGGGGAGGAGAGAGAGCGAGAGAGAGAGAGGTAGAGAGAGAGAGATGGAAATAGAGAGAGAGAGAGAGAGAGAGAGAGAGAGAGAGAAGAGAGAAGGTGCGGAAGAGAGAAGAGAGATGCTAGGTTTACCATTATCGAATCAATCGAGAGAAAAAACTCCGAATCGGGTAATATCACAGCGATAATAGAAACTCGTGAAGATAAATCGTTAAAACTTATCCAAACATTTGTTGCATACCCTTCTTCACTTCACTTACTTCTTGTATTTTCTATTCTGGCCGGCTGCTATTCTGATCGTCTTTGGTTCTATCTTCTAACATCTTAACTTAGTCTGGTCTAGCGTCTCGGATCTCCTAAGGTCTGGTTTTCTTTTGCTATGTCCCTGCTGGCTGGTCGTCCTGGATTCATTTCTTAGTCTTGTTACCAAGACATTCATCAACCACAAGAACATATTAATTATACAAACTTTTATTTCCTTAACTATACATTTCATGGAACTAAATATCTGACTAACATAGCGCGCGTGAGTTCCAGTTTTAGGCAGGACCTAAAAATGGTCGACTTCTCTGCCTGACGTCTAACTGAAAACTGGGGACTCAAAAGGTCCCACGTGACTTCACGTATTTTGGCGGGCTTCTGTAATTTTCCATGGAAGGACCTGGCCATAGTATGAAAAGGGTCATCCCTCAGAATTACAGGGGACCGACAATAATCTTATGCAACCGCATAGATTATGTAGCACACTGACCCCGAATGGCTTTAGCATAAAACTAAACTTCTCTCAAAACAAAAGACAAAATACTATTTGGCTGTATCTAAGCTAGCGCGAGGAGTGATAAATAAGTTAAAAAGTAGTTCTTTTAATTCCATTTTATTTAAAACTTGAAATTACTTTGAACTCATAAAGTAAAAGTAAAGTTGACAGTGAGGGAGTCTATCCTCTTTTCACTAGAATTAGATCTGGGAGATTGTTTTTTTGTTGTTGTCTGAGGTGAAATACTTACCATCGTCTCTCCACTTTACCACGCAGGGTGGGAGGCATAAGGCACCGGGAATAAACCCAGTCCTACACTTTTTAGGTGAGGAGGCAGATATATACACATAATCACGCATACAAACACGCACATA
>CM042156.1:100278077-100293077 GCA_023376005.1 Doryteuthis pealeii
AATGTCTCCGTAAAACAACGGAATATCCCGACAAATGACATACTTCCTATTCAATCAGTACTCTCTCGGTCTGTATGTTGTAAGAAGAAGAAGAAGAAGAAGAAGAAGAAGAAGAAGAAGAAAGAGAGAAAGATAGAGAACGGAGGTAGGAAATGAAATAGAGAGAGTGGGAGAAAGAGAAAATGAAATTGAGGGAGGGATGGAGGGAGGTGAAGAAAATGAGAGAAAAGTAATGGGAGAAGGAATGAAAGATATATATATATATATATATATATATATATATATATATATATAGAGAGAGATAGAGAATGAAAGAGAGGGAGGGGAGGGAATGAGGGAGAAAAAGAAGGAATATGGCAGAGTAAGAGAGAGTGAAAAGAGAGTGATTGTTGAGTAGAAAGAAAAAGCTCAAATAGAGTGAGAGGGGCAGAGAAAGAAACATAGATAGAAAAAAAAGAGGGGGGAGTCGGGGAGGGAGAGAGAGAGAAGGTGAAATATATATATATATATATATATATGTGTGTGTGTGTGTGTGTGTGTGTGTGTGTGTGGAGAGAATTAGAGAGAGAATAAAAAGAAAAAGAGAATGGAAGAGGGAATGAAAGATATATATTAATATGTGTGTGTGTTTGACTGTGTGTGTGTGTTAAGACACACACAGACACACAGATATATATATATATAATATATATTATATATATATATATATATATATATATATATATATATATATAAAATTTCATAGAGGAATTATATATAATTGATAATTGAATCATATTACCATGACCAGACAACTCGGCAAACACCATTTGCGAAATCCGGAGCACTGGACAGCTGTTTCGACCTCCTTTGTTCTCATGAGACCAAAGGAGGTCGAAACAGCTAACCAGTGCTCCGGAAGTCGCAAATGGTGTTTGTCGAGTTGTCTGGTTATGGTAATATGATTCAATTATCAATTATATATATATATATATATATATATATATATATATTAGAGAGAGAGAGAGAGAGAGAGAGAGAGAGAGAGAGAGAGAGAGAGAGAGAGAGAGAGAGAGAGAGAATGTGAGAGTGAAAGAAATAAAGTAACTAATAATAAATAGAAAGAAAAGAGTGTGAAAGAAGGTGAGCAAAAATGAATTATATATACATATATGGAGAGTATTAGAGATAGATACATAGAGAGAGAGAGAGAGAGAGGGGGGAGTGGGAGAGAGGGGGAGAGGACAGAGTAATAGATAAGTAGAAGCGAAAGACATAAATAGAGAGAGAGAGAGAGAGGAGGGGAGTAAGAGAAAGAATGTGACTGATGAATATAAAGAAAGATGAATAAGGGCGACAGAGAATGAAATAGAAAGAGATAGATAGATAGATAGATAGATAGAGAGAGAGAGAGAGGGGGAGGGGGAGTAAGAGAAAGAATGTGATCGATGAATATAAAGAAAGATGAATAAGGGCGACAGAGAATGAAATAGAAAGATATATATATATATATATATATATATATATATATATATATATATATAGAGAGAGAGAGAGAGAGAGAGAGAGAGAGAGAGAAGAAAGGCAGAAAATAAATGAGAGCGAATAGGGGATTCGTTGAAAGATACATAGATAAATAGATAGAAGCAGACAGAGACAGAGACAGAGACACGGACGGAGACTGTCACAGACAGACAGACATACAGACAGACAAAGAGGAGGAGGAAGAGGAGTGAATTCGACATCTTTTGTATACCAACTAACAGACCTATCTTTGGTGCCTATTAGTGGGATATCACAGTCATCTATTCACTGAAGTCCCCACAAAAGGAAAAGAAACATTTTGGTGTAGATTTGCTATGGAAGACCCTAACGCCAATAATTATCCATGGTTTCCTGTGTATGCCATTAAATGTGTAAAACAAAAGAAACAATTACTTTAGATTAGTGCGACACAGGGTTAATTATAAAAAAATTCATCATCTAGTGCTCCTCTCTCTCTCTCTCTCTCTCTCTCTCTCTCTCTCTCTCTCTCTCTCTCTCTCTCTCTGAATTTATATTTTAATTCAGCGTTTAACAATATTCTAGTTGATTGATGCAAAACATAATACCAGTGCCAACAGGGAAAGCAGATTTCTCATGATGAACATTTACATCGTATTTCCTCTTTCTTCTATTATCAGGCGCACCCGATTCCCAGACATCTTTTCTATCCGATAAGACTGTCATCAACACCCTCGCCATTCCATGTGCCAATTTTCCCGCCCTTTCCACGCCCTGTAGTCTCATCCGTGCTGTCAGCACACAGACTAATAAGGGTAGCTTCAAGATGAACGATGAGGTTCTTCATGACAGTAAGCGCACCCGAATCTATGTGAAACTGCACCGAACGACCTGCCTCTGCCTGCTACCTACTACCACCACTGCCAGTAACACAATGACTCACAAACCCCTTGTTAATTCGATTACCGTCACTATCAACATTGCTGGTTATATTGTTAATGCCACTTGTGAAGTCATTTATATTACAGCGTGTTATACTAAAATTATATATTATTATATTATCACTGACTGTAATTGTTTGCCTCCACTCATCAACATCTGGAGAACACTGACTAATTCCACCTCTCTCTCCCTCTCTCTCTCTCTCTCTCTCTCTCTCTCTCTCTCTATATATATATATATATATATATATATATATGTAGTATAATACAAAATTGAAAAAACATAGGTTTTAAATGAGTTAAGTGGTGAGTTTATTGGCCGACGCTGCAGTGTTTCGATCTATTAATTAGATCATCTTCAGGGCTTTTGTTGGTATGTGGAAGGTGATAAAAATTTTTCTAGCTCAGAATAAGGAGAAAGGCGAGTAATAGTCCTTGTTTATCGGTCTGTTTAAAATTTGAAGTCTGAGAAAAAAGAACGTTGAAAAAATGAACGGTTTGAAATATGACGTCAAATATTCTTTTTTGCGGTATGAGTATGAGAATGATAAAAAAGGACTATTACTCACCTTTCTCCTTATTCTGAGATAAACATTTTTTATCACCTTCTACATACCAATAAAAGCCCTGAAAATGATCTAATTAATAGATCGAAACACTGCAGCGTCGGCCTATAAACTCTCAACTTAACTCATTTAAACCTGTGTTTTTTCAATTTTTTTATTATACTACATACTGTCGGATTCACTTCCTTTTATTCACACACACACACACACACACACACACACACACACACACACATTATATATATATATATATATATATATGAAAGTAAACAAACAATGTGTTTGATATGGCCTTAGCCGACAATTTTTGGGAGAATATGTGCTTAATTGAAGTCATACCTAATTTTGAAAATTAATTAGTTGATAATTAATGAATTAGGCGGGCATATCTGTTCAAATGTAAGGCTAAACAAATCGAGAAAAGTCAATCTCTGTATGTACATTTCGGCATATTATGCCTCCTCATCAGAGTTATAGACAGGAAACTGCCAGTTAGGGTTCGAATCACACACAGAGCAGTTTCCTGTCTATAACTCTTCTGATGAGGCATATTATGCCGAAATGTACATACAGAGAGTGACTTGTCCTGCGACAGTGCCGTTATCAAACTGCATTGGTTTCTTATCCTTTCCTTTGGATCCCAGAGACAGTGTTGAGAAGGGGGCCTGTTGCTTGGGCAACAGCACACCCTCCATATAAACCCGTCCAGGCCATGTAGTTAAAAAAAAACAAACTTTTAGTCACTACGCCATCGTCTTTCGAAGACGGAAGAATACCAACAACCAACAACAACTATTATTATTATTATTATTATTTTTTATTATTATTATTATTATTATTATTATTATTATCTTATACTCCCACCAAGAGCGGCGGCTAAATACCTTCTACCTTCGCTGCCTTAGACGTGTATTGGGCATCACCTGGAGGGACAGGATCACTAACACAGCAGTCCTAGAGAGAGCTCAACTCCCCAGCCTGTACTCTCTACTGAGACAACGTCGTCTCCGATGGTTGGGTCATGTACGTCGGATGGATGATGGACGAATCCCGAAAGACATCCTGTATGGAGAGCTAACATCTGGTAAAAGACAGATTGGTCGCCCCCTACTGCGATTCAAGGATGTCTGCAAAAATGATCTCAGGTGCTTTGGCATTGTCCCTTCCAGCTGGGAAAATTTGGCTCAGACCGCCCTCGGTGCGGCAGAATCTCCATAGAGGCATGTACACGTCAGAATTCACCCTGATACAACATCATGAAGCTAAGAGGTCCATAAGAAAGCAACGGCAACAAAGCATCGGGACATCATCATCTACAGGGACAACCTACAAATGCAAAATATGTGGTCGAGAATGTTTCTCAAACATAGGACTTCATAGTCACAGGAGGCGCTGCAACCTCAGGGGCACACAAAAACTTTTATCATAGTCTTTCGAGACTGAATTGCCAATGGTATTATTATTATTTGTTTCACTGGAGTCTAATTGATAGTAACTCTTTTGAGTGACAGCCATTTTTGTAAATAGTATTTCTTATATAATCGGATTCAGTTTCAATTTTTTAAAACTATTGCTATTTTTGATCTGATTATGCAATTTCGTCCAAACATATATCATTCTATTCGCAAAAAGTTTGATTGGTTAATAGACTTAGTTTTTAAATCTGCCTTGACAGTAAGATTCCATTTCGAGGAGAAATATCTACAAATATCTTACAATCATTAGAAAATTCATTAATTAATTTGAAAGTTTCAAGAATAATTACTTTACTAGAATGAATCTACCTCCCATTCTTCTTTGTAGAAGTTATGCCTATTTTCTCCATTTTCTCCCTGCAACTGTAATCTTTCACTCTTTTTATTAGTTTTGTCACTCATCTTTGTATCAATATTATTATTTTTTTTTTAGTTTAGAGGGGATTTTAGTTGCGTTGTGTCATAAAGTATATAATTACTTTGGTAGGTTACTCCCTGGTATTTATTCCTATTTTCTCTATTTTCTCCCTGCAACTGGAATCTTTTCCTCTTTTTATTAGTTTTGTCACTCTTCTTTGCATCAATTTTTTTAGTTCAGTGAGGGGATTTTAGTTGCGCCGTATCATAAACTAAATAATTCTTTTGATAGGTTATTCCTTTGTCCATAAGTACCCGGAGTGGTAGCACCTATTATTGTTGTATATTCATAATTACTGTCGTTTTTAGAGGGTTAGTGTAGAGATATATTTTGAATTCAGGTGTTGTTGAATTCAAGATACGTGGGGTTAGGTGATTGATGCTCCGTGACCTCGAACTGACCCGACTACTTCCGGTTACGAAGACTGTGAAAGTCAGTTAAGCCTGAGACGTCGTAATGTAAGGTCGTAACGGTTTCGCTCCTCGCACGTTGAGAAAGTTTTGGTTCTGAAATTAATAAAAGCGTGACAACAAATTACATGCCTTGTGTTGTTTCCTGTGAATTAATGGTAGCCTTTGGCGAAATCAGACCAGCATCCTGAAGAATAAGACTTGTAGCAGAATCAGACCAGTGAACAATAGAAGAAATAGAAGGGATATAAGATGGCTACAGACTAGAAATACAGCAATAAAAATTGTCCCAGCTACATAAGAAACGGAAGAGAATAAGAAGTTAGAAATCGAAGAAATTCTACCATAAGTCAGCTACTTCCAAGTAAGAAAAAAATTTAAATATGAGGCCATAACAATAATTCCTTCATACGAAGAATAGAACGAACGCTCTACCATATACATACCCAGCACCTGAAGAAATTGGAGGTGTAGGGGATTATCTTCCTTTTGCCAGAAGAGTCATCTTCTCGCTGCGTTGCTGTTTGTTCCCACTTGGGGGACCTCTGGTAGTTAAGTGCGTTCATTCAAACGCTGCTTCCTCTTTTAGCTGGATCTTATCAAGAACTGCTATGGGCTAGAATCTATCTACCCCCTTCTCGATGGGGCTTTTGCGCCCCCCCCTCTTACATTACTGTAAGTCCTTTATACAGCATGGACTATCCTTTAGTTCCATGTCTGTAACATTTATATGTTAGGTACATTTGGGTATCTTGTTTATACCTAAATATTGTATATGTATTTACATGTTCTATTCTCCTGTAAATTATGTATCTTATCGTTTCCATGTGCTGTTATATATATATTAAATGTTTTGTCTCACAAATTGTCGGAGCTGTTATTCAATTATCAACTTTGAATCTTACAGAGACATTCCAAATCAACTGCCTCCAACGTATACTGGGCGTAATGTGGTGGCACAAAATGCCCTACTTAGAAATTCGAAGCAGGGTACGCAATGACTCAATTGAGACCATCTTATCGCAACGCAAACTGAGATGGTTGGGTCACACCATCCGCATGCCTGCAGACAGACCCCACCGTAAAATACTTTATGGTGAACTCGCAGATGGCACACGAAGGACAGGAGGCCCCCCCCCAAAAAAAAGCGTTCAAATACCATATTAAAACGACGGTGAATAAATGCACCATCACACCTTCCAGCCTGGAAGATCTGTCCGCCAACAGACAAGATTGGCGAGACGCGTACCGCACAGGAGCTGTGCGGCTCATTATCGAGATTAACAGTGCTGCTCCCACTTGTCTTTCGTTGTGTTACATTATGTTTTGCCCATATTACTTTTCGGCGTTCATATTCTTTGTGCACAAGAATTTCTTACGCTCTGACACACACTCATGTTCATGCCACTTAAGCGACATCTGCCACTCATATAATAATAATAATAATAATAATAATAATAATGATTGGACAAACTACATCAAAGTGAAAATTGATAGTAAATGTAGACTTTGCGGAATAGAGATGAGACTGTAAACCATATACACTGCGAATGTAGCAAACTAGCACAACGAGAATACAAAACTAGACACGACTGGGTTGGGAAGGTGATCTACTGGGAATTATGCAAAAATTTAATTTTGACCATACAACAAAATGGTATATGCATAAACCAGAATCTATTCTTGAGAACGAAACGCATAAAATTCTCTGGGACTTTGAAATAAAAATGGATCACCTTATCCCAGCAAGAAGAACAGACCTAGTGTTGATAAACAAAAAAGAAAGAACTTGTCAACTGGTGGATTTTGCAGTGCCAGCAGATCACAGGGTGAAGCTAAAGGAAAATGAAAAAATCGACAAATATCTGGACCTTGCCAGAGAACTGAAAAAAATTATGGAATATGAAAGTGAAAGTGATACCAATTGTAGTTGGTGCACTTGGAACAGTCCCAAAAGGATTAGAAAAGGGTTTGGAAAGTTTGGAAATCAGAGGAAGAATTGAAACCATTCAGAACACTGCACTGCTGCAATCTGCCAGAATACTCAGAAGTGTCCTGGAGATCTGAGGAGACTTGCTGTCACTCAGACTCCAGTGAAAGACCATCAGCTAATGCTGATGTGAAAACTCAAAAGGAGTAAATGATAATAATAATAATGATAATAATAATAATGATAATAAAGAGAACCTGCCATCTCGTTGATTCTGGCCAACCACCGAGTGAAAGTGAAAGAAGAGAAGATAAAGAAATACTTGAACCTTGCCAGAGAACTGAGAGAACTGTGGAACATGAAAGTGAAGGTCGTACCATTTGTATTTGGTGCCCTTCAACCGTTTGCAAAAGTCTGTAAAATAATTTGGGTGAATTGGAAATTGTAATTGGTACTCTGGATAAATTGGTTATCCGAAGAAGAATCGAGGCCATCCAAATAACAGCACTGACAGCTAATGCTGATGTGAAAACTCAAAAGGAGTAAATAATAATAATAATAATAATAATAATAATAATAATAATAATAATCGTTTTAGAAACTCACATATCACCTCATCTCAGCTAGCAGATCAGTAAAAGTAAGTAACAATTAGAAGAGGACATGACATCATGGATCACGGAAAGTGAAAAAAAAAAAAAAAACGAAAAGATAGAGAAACACATGGACTTTCAAGAGAACTGAAAAAATTATAATATGAAAGTAAACGCTGTACTAATCCTAATTGTGCCGCATGGTTTAAAAAACCAATATGGTTAAACTGGAAATCTGAAAAAAATCGAGAATATCTAAACTACAGCATTAGAATCGTCATGAACTACCAAATGCAGATGGGAATTTCCTTTGCAATGTGTGTGAACGCATCTGCAAATCCATAATTGGACTAACTAGCCACCAGAGAGTCCACAACTGTTGAAGACAGTCGACGGTCTTCTAAAAGGAAAAAGGAAATATATCCCAGCAGAATAAGTTGGTATATAACATCCCGGTTCCATCTGAGTGTCAAATTCATCTGTTTAAGACGACGTTTAAAATGATTTTGCACTATATCAATCCATTGGCTTTCAAGACATTGATATATTTACTGTAAGATTATATTTCAGTTATTTCTGTTGGGTGTGTACATGTTATGATTAATTCAAGTAATTTTAAGATAGAAAACAATTTATTTCAAAATGATATGAATAGTTTAAATTCGGACAAGAATCTAAGTACGCATTCCATGAATTTTCAACCGTACAGTTTGTTATCATTAATTACATATTTTGATCATCTCAATTTGTTTATATCTGTTTGTTTGTTTGATCGATTTATCTATCTGTCTATCTATCAGTCTGTCTGTCTGCCTGTTTATCTATCTATCTATCTATTTGTCTGTCTCCCTGTCTGTGTCTATCTATCTCCATCCGTCACTCTTTCTGCCTTCCTGTCTGTCTATCTATCTATCTATCTATCTATCATTTGTCTGTCTGTCTGTCTATCTGTCTGTTTGTCTGTCTATTTGTCCGTCTGTCCGTCTATCTATTTTTCTGTCTGTCTGAATATTTGATCTATCCATCTATACATTATCCTGAATATACACACACACACACACACACACACACACACACACACACACACATACACACACATATATATATATATATATATATATATATATATATATATATATATATATGTATCTATCTATCTATTTATCTATCTATCTGTCTGTCTGTCTGTCCATCTGTTTGTCCGTCTGTCTGTCTATCTATCTATCTATTTTTCTGTCTGTCTGTATATTTGATCTATCCATCTATCCATTATCCTGTATATATACACACACATATATATATGATGTATGTATGTGTGCGTGTGCGTGTATGCGTGTGTGTGAGAGAGAGTGTGTGTATGTGTGTATTTGTGTATGTGTGTAAACCATATAACTGCAAACAAATCAATATTATTGAATATAAATAGTTACTTGAAAGCATACAATTGTATATGAATGAGCAGTTACAATTGTATATAAATTAGCAGTATTAGTTAGAATACTTAAAAATACAACTGTATACAAACAAATAGTTATTATTAAATATCTGTGGTGACTTGAAACAATAAAATTGGGTTGTTGGTTAGTTGGATAATACGGCATGTCAACACTTGTGGGGTTATCTTATGACAAAGACCTTTTGTTTTATTGGTAGATACTCAATTTTTTTTAAATCTAAAAATTTTTAAACACATTTCTTTAAACTGACTTTCTTCTATTTTAAGATAAATTAATATGATTAGTATTATCTGCGTTATTCGAACTATTGTCCCCATTGTTATTTGTACAATGTTTCGGCCGATACGTCCTCCGGCCTTCTTCGGGTATTTCTCGGACATATGGCCTAGTGGATAAAGTAGTTATGTTAAGACAGTTCTAAGTGACAGTTATCTCTGGATACCGAGTTCAATCCTGAGTAGAGGCAGGTAGAAAATAATTAACACAACTCCTACCCCAGCTATGGTTAGCGGAATGAGAACAGGATACCCCCATGGACTAAATAAAGGGTTAGGTTAAAAAAAATGAATCCCCATTACGACAAGAAAGTTCCCAAGTTCGAAAAGAAGGTTCCCGAGTCCGACAAAAAATACTTGAAGAAGGCCGGAGGGCATATCGGCCGAAACGTTGTACAAATAACAATGAAGATGGGGACAATAGTCCGAATAATGCAGATAATACAAATCTTCAAGCCTCATCTCAAACATTCAGAGAAATAGTAAATTAATATGAATTAGTTTTCGGACTTTTTTTTTTCATTTTAAGCACTGTCGGCATCAGTTGTAGAATATGCCGACTGTACCTCTGAAGAGGGGTAAAATCTCCCTAATGAGGCCACCTGTAAACCGTGGGTAGCGGCCATAAGGCTTAAGGACGAATTCCTGGTGGCCGATCAATACATGTGGTGCGACACTCCACTTTGGTCCTTACTTAGGCTTGACCGGCGGTCGGAGAGACCCCATGGTCATGTCCAGCCATAACACCTATATGATTGTCCTGACCCAATTACTCTTATGTCAAACCCCCAGAGCTTTATGATATGTGCACTAGAAGGCGATCTACTGTCCTAGGTATGACTTCAAACAACATCTAGTGATGCGGTACGGATTCTGCAGTTCTGTGCAGTGTGGAGTACCCATTCAATCCATTACTTGCATGTCCACAATGACCCAGAATGGTAAGACCTCCTAGGGTCCCATCTATGGGTTAAAAAGTTTTAAATTGAGTTTTAAAAATTTGTTTAAAAATTTGAAGACTCATGTTGTATACTGTATTTACAGCATTCAGTATACTAGTACATTGAAATAAGATGTTCGCCAGACATATAGTAACTCGTAACAGAGTGCTAAAGGCTCGAGGTCAACGGTTCGCTTAATGGTTCCTTAATCCTTGCTGTCTCAGGATATTTACAGCGTACCCCACTGTACGGGTTAGGCACAAAGCCCTATTAACGTGGAACCACCCACAAGCAAAAGCGTATGGGTGGTAGGCACAAAAAATGCGTCGATCTCGTCGGCATTCCTCCTCGAGGGCGGCGCCTCAGGCGCTGGGCAATAAATCCAGCTCTACCCCTTTAAATGAAGGGGGCAGGTATTGCCTGGGGGGGATAGCTCCCTGGGATCGACGCTGGTAATTTTATTACCTAGCCACTCCAGAGGCTGAAGCGCCCTGAAGCAGGCTCCGTAACCACTTCCGTGTTTCTCAGACAGCCATGTATAAATAGTCCTGGACCAGCGCATTCATCTCTACGTGTTACATAATCTATGCATAGATTATTGTCAACCCCCTGTATTTCTGAAGGGATAGCCTCTTTTCATATCACGGGCGGAACTTTCCATGGAATATTACAGAAAGCCAGGGAAATACGTCAAGTCACGTGGGACCTGGTGGGCTCTCAGTTTCAGCTAGGACGTCTGGCAGAGAAGATGTTACTGATTTAGCTGGGACTCACTGCACACGCGCGCTGTGATTTGTTAGAGAAATATGTTTAGTTAAGAAATAAAAGTTTAAATAAATAATATGGTTTTCTGGTTGATGAATGTCTTGCCAACAAGACTGACCTAGAAGAGCAGACACGAAGTCCCCAAGACTAGGTTCAGACGCTAGAAGATGAACGTAAGATAACAAAGATGAGCAGAAGAAGAATAGGAGTAAGGAAAGAAAGGGTATACAATATACGCAAGGTACACCAGGCTAATCCACAACAGCCCAATAATAATGAACAACATAAGAACGTCATTAGCATAGAATAACCCATCAAGGGCTGACATACCGTAAGAATCCAACCAACCAACCAACCAACCAAAAAACCAACTAACCAACCTATTCATTTTATTTTTAAAATCTCAACGTTTTCTCTGTCTGTTTCCAAATGTCTATCGTATTTCTGAATTTAGGAGCTGCATTTGAGGAGCTACAGGTTTTTTCTGCAATAAAATTCATGTCTTGTGTCTCTTTATCTAAATTCCTGGATGTTACCTACTCACACCGTTTATATTTCCTTCTATTGAGCATCTGCACGTCCGACCCTCGTGTGCTTTGGCATGTAACCTAAAACTGCGAGTGCTGGTGAAATTAACCCAATTTGCTGTAAGATCACGTATTCTATACATGGGTCAGAAGAGGATAGGGCCAATAACTTTTGAACGAGGGACAGAATGTGACGTGTATAGGACAGGAAAAGCGTGTCCTATGCTCGAACCAAGTTTTGATATTCCAATAGAGCCCCGGAAGAAATCCATGATGAAATAAAGAAAGAATAGACGAAGAAAGAAAGAAAGAAAGAAAGAAAGAAAGTCGGCTTAGAAAGAAAGAAAGAACCGAGGAAGGAAAAAGAAAGAAAGAAAGATTTAGAGGAGAAATAAATAAATATTCGCAGAAGGAAAGAAGGAAAGAAAGAAAAAAGGAAGAAAGGAAGGAAGACGCGATGAAAAAATGAAAGAAAGATTCGAAAATAAATAAATAAAGAAAGAAAGACTTAAGAGGAAGCAAGAGAAAAAAGTTGGGAAGAAAGAATGAAGGAAAGAAAGAAAGATCCCGCGAAGAATGAAAGAAAGAGGAAAAGAAAGAATCTTGAAAAAGAAAAAAAGTAAGATGTAAAAGAAAGAAAGTAAGATGAAAAAGAAAGAAAGAAAGGCTCAGAGAAAAAAACAAAAAAAACAACAAAATCCAGCTAAAAAAGAAAGAAGGAAAAAGAAAGAAAGGAAGGAAGGAAGAAGAAGAAAAAAAAGAAAGATTCAGAGAAGAAAGAAATGTTCAGTGAAGAAGAAAGGAAAGAAGAAAGAGAGTTTTGGTGAAGTAAAATAAAGAAGAAAGAAAAGAAAGAAAGAAAGAAAAAAGAACGCCCGATGAGAAAAAATGGCGAAGGACGGAAAGAAAGAAAAATTCGATGAAGTAAGAGAGAAAGAAAGGAAGAAAGAAAGAAAGAAAAAAGAAAGAAAAATGAAAGAAAGAGAGAAATGAGAAAGAGTAAAAGAAAGAAAAGATTCAGTGATGAAAGAAAGAAAGAAAGAAAGAAAGAAAGAAAGAAAGAAAGTAAAAGATTCGATAAAGGAAAGAAGAAAGAAAGAAAGATTTGGTGAAGAAAGAAAAAGAAAGGCTCGACAAAGAAAAGATGAAAGATGGAATTGCAAGAAAGAAAGAAAGAAAGAAAGAACGTATTCGGCAAAGAAAGAAAGAAAGAAGGAACGAAAGAAAGAAAGATTTGGTAAAGAAAGAAAGAAAGAAAGAAAGACCTGTAAACACAAAAGAGTCTTACTCTGTAAAATAAAATCGTTTTGTCGCTGAGTAGTGGGTAACGAGCATTATTATTGTAGTGAGTTAGATCCTGATTATGTGCTCAAGACTCGTAGTCTTATGCCAGACTTTGTCAGGCTTTGAAACTATCCCTATTTCTGATGACTTGGTGGGCTATATCTGACATTTTTTGCGGTGGGGGCATCTCACGTCGTGTAATGGTTAGCAAGCTTGATTCGCAGACCATTGTTAGTGAGTTCGATTCTCAAAGGGCACCCCATACTTCTGGCCTTGTGCCACATCTAAACTAAGCTTAGTAAATAACTAAGGGCACCTAATGTGGTGTAATGGTTAGTGTGTTAGATTAGCAGACCTTTGTTAGAGAGTTCGATTCTCACTGGGTGCCCCATACTTCTGGCATTGTGACACATCTAAACTAAGCTTAGTAAATAACTAAGGGCACCTAACGTGGTGTGATGGTTAGTATGCTAGATTAGTAGACCTTTGTTAAGGAGTTCGATTCTCACTGGGTGCCTGCCCCATACTTCTGGTCTTGTGTCACATCTAAGCTACGTTTGGTTTGCAGGGCACCTCACGTGGTGTAATGATTAGCAAGCTAGATTCGCAGACCATTGTTCGTGATTTCGATTCTCACTGGGTGCCCCATACTTCTGGTCTAGTGCCACATCTAAGCTTAGTAAATAACTAAAGGCGCCTAATGTGGTGAATGGTTAGCAAGCTACATTGGCAGACATTTGTTAGTGAATTCGATTCTCGCTGGGTGCCCCATACTACAGGCCTTGTGCCACATCTTAGCTGGGTAAATAACTATATCTGATGTTTTATGCATTTTCACGTGCCGACGAAAAAAAAAAAATTTAATTTTGTCTTTTTTATTTTTTTTTATTTCCATTTTTTTCCCCTTTATTTTTTTAAATAATTAGCATACGACACGAGAAAGAAAATAGAAATAAGACAATTACAAAGACAGAATCTTGCGCTGCGATGGATGGGACGTGAGGCCGTAGTTCATGTTCGCTGCGTGTTCGTCTCCACGTTTCGTTTTATGCGTTTAATTCTTTCATCGTGTGTATGTGTGAGGGTTTTTTTTCACACCCATGAAAATAAAGGAATTATACATTAAAATATCACACATACATGCATCTAAAATATTTGCATATTGTATCGGGTGTCTTCTTCATCGGAATCCTCTCCCCCTCTCTCTCTCTCCCCCTCCCTCTTTCTATCTCTGTGTCTCTATTTCTGTCTTTGTCTCTCTATGTATCTCCCTCTCTCTCTCTATCTATCACGCTACCCCTCCCCCTCTCTCTCCCCTTCTCTCTTCCTATCTCTGTGTCTCTATTTCTGTCTTTGTCTCTCCCCGTCTCTCCCTCTCTGTCTTTCTCTCTTTCTCTATCACGCTACCCCTCCCCTTTTCTCTCTCCCCTTCTCTCTTTCTATCTCTGTGTCTCTATTTCTGTCTTTGTCTCTCTACGTATCTCCCTCTCTGTCCTCTCCCTCTTTCTATCACGCTACCCCTCCACTTCTCTCTCTCTCTCCCTCTTTCCTTCTTTTGCCCTCTCCCTCTCTTTCTACCTCTCTCCCACTAACTCCCCTCCCACTCTCTCTGCATTCCATCGTAGTTCTTTAATCATAATGTTCTCTAAACACGGAGACATATTTTGTGTATATACTTTTTTCCCGATGCCATCTTAACCCGTGCGCGGGAAAAAATCTGCACAGACGGTGTTACGATTTTTGTGACCATCCTTAGGCTTCAAGCAAGGGCACACCTCAGCGGAGATCCCTTGTGTTAAGCAGAGCGCGATCCTTTAAGAAGAAACCTTTGGTTTATCTTTGGTGTCCCTAAGTGTTGGTATGATCCTTTGGTTGTTCCTTGGTGTCCCTTAGTGTTGGGTATGATTCTTTGGTTGTTCCTTGGTTTCCCTTAGTG